>MU158746.1:349687-411278 GCA_015888305.1 Antheraea pernyi | reverse complement strand
CCTGCTGAAACTAGTAATAGCTACAGCGTGGCTCTACCACCTTATAAAATTGTTTTATAATACCTTGTTTAGGTCAAATCTTCCAAACTGAATAAGAACCACTTCCTTTAGACTTTCGCCTACATTTTTGCATGTTTGTTCAGTCCTGATGACTATACATGAAAATGAAAAACGAAACGGCAAATTTCAAAATACCTGTCATAAATCCGATTTAGCTTTTTGGTGCGTTTGTAAAATGGCTTGTTTTTAAAAATATTTTTTTAATATTAGTTTATCTTCTTCTAGATTAATATAATAAAATGTAAATCTAACGTGTGTGTACTTTTTCAATTTTCGTTAAAAAAAATAGTTACAAGTGTCTAGAAATAAGTAATAAAATACATTTTAATCATTTTTAGAAATGTCTGTCTGTTTGTATGAACACGCGTCACTCGTAAAGTACTAAGATTACAAGAAAACGAACACAAAGGAATACATAAAGCATATCTTTGAGAATAACTCAGTCATTGTTTTATTTAAATCGGTTCACTCTATCAAAAGTTATTGTAATTTTAAGGACGACGCGGTGTAAGTACGAGAGATAGGTAGATAAGTAAATGGACTTACATTCAGATGGCTTTATTAATCACTGTTTTTTAAATAATGTTCCACGCGGGCGAAGTCGCGGGCACAGCTAGTCTGTAATAAGTTCACCGACAGACCACACATGATATATTTGTATAAGAAAACAGATTCATTAAACATTCTTGTGTGCTTGCCAATTATACGTGAACAGAAACATTTACTGGAAAAATAATATTCCAGTTGGTTACATAATTTACAATGATTCTTAAGAAAACAATCAAAATGTTTACATAACAAGACAGTTAAATATTAAAATAAGATTTACTGTGAATTAAAATAAAATATAATTAAATTCTGTAGTGTAATTGTGCTTTTTGATAAATTTAATATTATTACAGTATAAATTAGATAATTATAAGTAACTATTAAAATATAATAAAGTTTGTATATTACAGTAAGTTAATGGGAATTATCGGTGTTATTACAAAAAAGTTAAATACGTATTAAATACTTGCTTTAAAAAGGTTTCGTATTAAATGCACCGCACTCGCCCGAGGCAAGTTCGCGTTATCTTTTTTCACAAGTCTAACCTTTTTTTTTTATTTTAACGTGGAGAGAAAATCCATCATGGACTGGTCACCTGCGTGCCATGACGCAGCTGCCGGTGCCTTTCGGTGATTTTAACCGACTAAGAGTTCACGACAACCTACGCCACATTATGGGGGGTGTCACAGGTCTAACCTAACGTAACCAAAGCGAGACAATAGAGGAAGATGGCGATCATTCAGCGACCGCGGGGTGCATTTAATTCGAAACCTTGTTAAAGCAAGTATTCAATACGTTTTTTTTTTTTTGTAATAACAACACTGTATGTCGTTTATGATTTTAGTAGATCTTGGTGAGGAATCAAAGAAGAAGAATATTATGGTGGTAGAACCACACTGTAGCTATTACTAGTTTCAGCATGAATGGGTCGGCTCGCCCGGGGTTGTACCCCACTCTCACAGAAAACCGACGTGAAGTAACAGTGCTTGCATTGTTGCGTTTCGTTCGGTCAGTGAGAGCGCCAGAGGCTCACCTCCCTTCCCTCCTCCTCCTTCCCCTCCCTCATCCCTCATACATAGGTTGGCAACGCACTTGCGACTCCCATGGTGTTGCTAGTGTCTATAGATGTTGGCGATTTTTTTTTTTTTTTCGAACTGACTACGCTATTGACCAAGCAAGGTCTTAACAGCTTCACCGGACTACTAAGGCGAGCGCTTAAGGCACTCAGCCGATTTTGTTTTGACAACTAGCTCAAGGGTGCGCGGCACACCTCGGCTTTGGCTGTTGCCTGATACATGCAATTCGCGACCTATGTAAGCTAACCTAAGCTAAGCTAACTATTCATACATATATGAGTTGTTGAAACATATATGTGTACCAAGCATACATACCTCAACAACCCTTATATATATTTCGTATCGGATAATATTCTAAACTATTTCAGTTTGATAAGGGGAAAAAATAAAACCCTTCCACCTGCATGTGTAAGCGTGTATGCGTGCACGTGTGTGGAGGTGATATGTGTAATGTTGTCACAGTGATGTAAGATTTTGTGTCACTGTATCGCGCGAGCAGCGTACTCAAGGGCTCCACGCCGAGGGAACGGACCTAGGCTTGAGCTGCTGCCGAGGGGGGCCTAGTCTGGTGTGCGGGAGCGAAATTTACCCCCAGACCACGGCGGCGTGATCTGTGGTTACGCGGGCGTGGGCGTGAGCACGCTCTGTTTGGAGATACAGGCTGGTACTGATCGTTCACTGCCGTTATTTCATCGGGAGGGTCGGTAAAATAGATGTTGGCGATCACTTAACATCAGGTATCTCTTTATAATATTAGCCGACCCGTGCCCACTTCGTTGGGTGGTAATAGGCATTATCAAGCTACAACTTTTCTCTAGAACTCAATCATATATCTCTCATCGTTAAGGCGAGTAGTTTGTTCGTAAGAAGCCTTTTCGTTCGACCATTTTTTCTCCGACTCCCCAGATTACCCCCCATAACCTCACAAACTTTTCCCGTTTATAATATAATAATAAAAGAAAAAAAAAAAACAATTTTAAAACATTCTTCATTGTTACTCCGCTCCTATTGGTCTTAGCGTAATGATATATAGCCTATGACATTCACAAATAACGTGGCTTTCTACTGGTAAGAGAATTTTATTAAAATGTGTAAAATAGGTGTAGTACTTTTTGAGATTACCCCCTACAACGTCACGAACTTTACCTCTTTATAATATAAGTATAGATTATAGTATAGAGTATATATGCACCACTATTGCGTAACAGCGAAGCCCTGCAACATTTTATTCTCGACTACTAGGTTAGTGAAAGCATAGAAGTAATTGAGATAAATTATTTAAACTGACCGTCGAAGGCTACACCTTTACAATCACTTTCAGTTTTAAACTGTACGTACTATTTACCTTCAAGTGCTATGCAAACGTTTTATAAACAAAAAGTTTTTATGTATTATTATATATATTATATACGCATGTGAAAATTTATATTTCTACGGTGTGAATATTAAAAAGTTTCTTTTACACATATCAACCGCTTTAGACTAAATCCGACATATTTAATTTAGACCCTGGGAAGCCGCTTATTTGATTATCGATATAATAAAACATTATTATTTTATTTATAAAAAAAGATACACACGAACTCTATGATTTTTTTATACATTATCCGTGTTATTACAAAAAAGTTACCGATGTATAGAATATTGGCTTTTAAAAAATTTGGGTACTTTCGTATTAAATGGACAGCGTTTGCCGACCGCTGCTGCGGCAAGCTCGCGTTATCCTTTTTCGCAAGTCCAACCTTTTTTTATGTAGGTGGGTGAAAATCCTGCATAGGATACACCTCCAGCTGTCGTTAGGGACAGGGGCAACAGCTGAAGGGTTATCCCGCGACTCATACCGGTTAAAAACCCCACCGGCCGCACGGCGCATAATGTAACCAGGTTTTGTATCGCGCGAGCATCCTCCGCGCCCTAGTCACGCGCTCGGGTCGCCCGCAGATGGTAAGCGGGTCGACCTGCGTTCCGAGAGTGACATGCACCCTCGTACTTCCCGTGGAAGCAGCGGCCCGTGGCCCGTGCTTCATTCAACGGGTTCCCATTATGAGCCCATTATGTTAACAGCATCAACAACAAGAAGGTACAACTTAGCGGAACCAGAACAAAGACAAGTAGTAAAAAAAAGGGGCCAAAACTCTAACCTAACCTAACCGACATAAAAGAGGAAGATGTCGAAAGTAAGTATTGAATACGTATTTAACTTTTTTGTAATAACACGGTATATGTAAGGGTGTAAAGTAAGGTGTGTCGAATAACATCTTAAGACTTGAGACACTCAAGCCAACCTCACCTGCACGTGGTGCACCCTGCTGAATAACGAACGAGGCAATGGCGAAAGCAGGGTGGTAGGGGTTTACAGCCCGACTGGGCCGCAACCACCATGTATATGGCGAAAAAGCCCGTCATAGTGATTCACGCGGGTCTCGTGTTGGGATCAGCCTGTGCATATCTAGTTTTTCGCAGGCCGGCATGACAGCGGCGACCATCGATGGATAGTGTGTCACTCGGTGGTCGCCATTGTTTTTGGATTGTACTGTGCCTACTATCAGGCATAGTGCAGTCATTTTGCCGTGCTACAATAAAAAAAAAATGTTTTAACCACAAATTTGACCACAATTTCATTTCACATGAATGATGACGTGCCTAAAGCCACCACCGATTCGGACAAACAACCTAGTCATCGAGAAGAACCGGCAAGAAACTCGATCCGGTTTATCTCTTCATGTCATATATTTTTATATAACACAAATAATTACATTAGTGGATGCACAGAGAGGGCGTCATTTCTAGATGTCACAATCGTTCACATATTGATCCACCCTATAATAGCCTCTAGATATTAAGACCCGCTTAACATGGTTCTTGAACTCACTATCCGGCAAATCAATAATGTGTTTTGGGACTTTGTTATAAAACCTAACATTATTACTTAAATAACTGTTTTTTGGATTTAATTAGCCTGAAGCATGGAATGGCCAATTTGTTGCTGTTTTTAGTATTTAAATTATGTTGGTCTTTTACTAGATCCAGCATATTTAAGCTTTTGCGGACATACATTAAATTATCAAGAATTTCAACATGAGGGCTTAAAAAAAGCCCTACCACCTTGTTATGTTTTCCTGTACCGAAAAAGTTACTGTCGAAACTGGTATTAAAAAATCGAGGCAGTCATAAGGACTGCCGACAGAAGTGAAAACTCAATACAGTAGAATAACTGTGTTCTGTTTTGAATTATTACACTAATTGTACTCTGAATTATTTAAATTTCATAATTTGTAAATTCAAATATAAGATATAACGCACGGAAGTATATATATGTACATATATACACGGTGTACATAATTATAGCTCATGGTAAGCGTTCGGTGACGATGACGCGAGTTCCATTCTTCTTCAATTTATTCGTTCAAAAAAATAACAAAGTATAACTTGAAAAACATAACTACTGGTATTTTTCGCAGATTGATTACCACGACCGGTAATAATTTAAAATATATACATCGTGGCTTCTTCGTTTCTAATGTCATGCTCGGTGGACCTTGGCGTGTCTTCCGGGCGACCGCTTCGCATGCGTGTTCAGTATGTAATTTAATATACAAGACAAAAACTCCAAGGCCCTGTTAAATTGAAAGAGCGAATCCCATTTAAAATCTTGAAATAACATCCGCTGGATTTTTTATTTACCTTAAACGTGGTAATAACATTCGAATGATTTTGTAAATTCATGTGAGTATTCGCTGACGCGATAACGCTTTGCTGTGGTTCAGTTATTAAAATTATTGAATAAAAATTAAATATGAATGTTATGTTGAATTAAAATTATCATAAAACTAGCTTCTGTCCACGACTTCGTCCGCGTGGAATAGTTATTTGGGCCAACTAACACGCAGGAAGCACTCAAAAGAAAAGAAAAACGATTTTGATACATTCATTGGCGCTCCGCTTCTATTGGTCTTAGCGTGAAGATATACATCCTATAGTCTTCCTCGATAAATGAGGTTCTGAAGGTGGTAGAGCCACGCTGTAGCTATTACTAGTTTCAGCATTAATGGGTCGGCTCGCCCGGGGTAGTACCACCCTCTCACAGAACACCGACGTGAAGTAACAGTGCTTGCGTTTTTGCCTCCATTCTCCCTTTCCCTTCCCCTTTCTCCATTCCCTCCCCCATACACAGGCTGTCAACGCACTGGCGACTCCTTTGGTGTCGCTAGTGTCTATGGACGGTGGTGATCACTTAAAATCAGATGACCAAAACTGTTTGTTTGCCTCCTTTTGACATAAAAAAATGAGCTCTCTAACATTGCAAGAACTTTTCAAATCTGATCATTTCTGAGATTACCCCCTACAACCTCGCAAACTTTACCTCTTTATAATATTAGTATAGATATACAGGAGTTGAAAAAGAGATTTAAAATTAAAACATGGCGCCATCTATATATAAGTTGGTAGTAAAGTTTTCAGTCAACAAACTAATTAAAAGCGCCATCTCTTCGAGACTGATGAAACTTACAATTAATAACAATAATAACCATTGACAGTAACTAGAATGGCTAAAATTAAGAATGAGTATATCAGACAAGGTTTGAAAATAGCATCAGTGACAGAACAGTTGGGAAGCATTATGTTAACATGGTACGGGCTTATTATGAGAAGAGATGAAAGTCATGTAAAAAAAAAGTTTTGATTATGAACGTGGACTGATATGGGAGTAAAGGAAGACTGCGAATGGTATGGAAGGATTGTGTGAACAATGATGTATACAAAAGGTGTGAACACTGCGATGACATTTGACAGGGGAAAGTGGAAAAAGAAAACATGTTGTACCAACCCTACTTAGGTGGGATAAAGGTAAGAAGAAAACCTCCACTTAATAATCCACAACCAAGAACAGTGTTTATGGATTACGCCGTCCTACTCACTCCCTTTTTTTGTATTGTAGCACGGCAAAGTGACTGCACTGTGCCTGATGGTAAGCACAGTACAATCCAGAAACAACGGTGACCACCAAGAGATGCCTCCTCCGGCGGTCGTCGCTGTCATGCCGGCCTGCGTAAATGTCTCTTCACGTTACGCTTGAAGGACCCCGTGTTATAGGAAGGAGGGAACACACTGGCCGGGAGATTGTTCCACAGCTTCACGGTACGGCAAAAATGAGATGTAGCGAACTTTTTAGTTCTTTAGTTTCCCTTAAACTCAAATGGACGTTTGAGCGAGAAGGATTATAAATCCTAATAGCACCACATAAATTAACCATAGGTCAGTCGATAAACACTTCGTCTACACTTACTGTAAGAATGTAAATCTAACGTGTCTATATAATAAAGCATATCCTCGAGTAACATTTAGTCTTTATTAAAATTGGTTCCCTCCAATAAAAAAATACTGTAATTAAAAAAAAAACTAATATTATAAAGAGGTAAAGTTTGTGACGTTGTAAGGGGTAATCTCAGGAACTACTAAACCGATTTTGAAATTCTTTTACCAATATAAAGCCACGTTATTTGTGATTGTCATAGGCTACATATCATCACGCTAAGACCAATAGGAGCGGAGCAATAATGTAAAATGTTTTAAAATTGGGGTATTTTTCCTTTTGAGAGCTTCCGCTGCGTCTTAGCCCAAAATAACTATTCCACGCGTACGAAGTCGCGGACAGAAGCTATTAACTAATTATATTATCTATACTAATATTATAAAGAGGTAAAGTTTGTGCGGTTGTAGGGGGTAATATCTGGGGAGTCGGAGAGAAAATGGTCGAACGAAAACGTTTCTTACGAACGAAGAGATATATGATTGAGTTCTAGAAATAGCTTGATAATGCCTATTACCGCCCAACGAGGTGGGTACGGGTCGGCTAGTACTTAATATATTCAGATGATTTGTGGCTGGAGTCGCGGACAAAGCTAGTATACAGTATAAATGAACATTGTATGAATTTAATTGTAGAAACGTGTTCAATACTCCGTCCTAGATAGAAGGTGTGTTCCGATAAACGTTCATTGTCGCTATACAAAACACCTGCATTACGTAACACCATAATAATATACGAGACTGAGCGGCCTACTTTTCTGTAAATTACTTCTAATTATCTCGTTTTAAAGTAATAATTTTAACTGGGTCAGAAAAAAACAAAAGTAATTACGCGCGTGTGTTGAGCATTCATAATATTTTAAAACTAAGTTTTAAATTGTTTCAGGTTTAGTAAAAAAACATAATTTTAATTCTAGAAACAGCAACAAATTGGTCATTGTTTTAGGCCCATACTAAAAACAGTTTTTAGGTTAGGTTTTATAACAAAGTCCCAAAGTACATTACCGATTTACCGGATAGTGAGTGCAAGCACCGTGTTGAGTGGGTTTTAATGTCTAAAGGCTACTTATAGGGTGGACCAATATGTGGACAATGAAATGAAAAACGTCTGGAAATGACGCCCCTCTCTGTGCATACACTATTTCGGGAATAGTAGGTACTGTTTTCTGGAGAAAAGTCTTTGAAAATTTTCAGTAACAAATACATATACGCATTTATAATATTGGTTAGAATTTTCATATTTATATAATCTCTTGCGTTTTTAACACATTATAAACATTTATTTGCCACGGCTTTAAGCATATACCGGATCGTGACTACGGCTTGTGTAATCGGGCCGAAACGTCGGGCAATTAAACTGAGCGAAGACGAGTTCTAGAGCCGTGACAAATGAATATTTATAAGTAATTTCAATGGTTTTACAAAACAAAACAACGTTGTAGCCTGATTTCGAGTTGTTGAATAAAATGAAAGAATATATTTGTTCATAGACTTATTTGATTTATTCATTTCTTTTTATCACTACATATTACAAAACAAAGTTCTCCTCCGTGTCTATCTGTCTTCTTCTTCTTCTTACCCTTATCCCATATAAGTAGGGTCGGTACAACATGTTTCTCATGTTGTGGTATATGATTTGACTTAATTCTTACGATCGGCCGCCTGCTTGACATCAACCCTCCTTGGGATTATTTTGTTGTACCATTGTATTTATGATTATTATTATTTAGTTACGAAGACTGATCGGATCTTTTAGCTTTACAATTTTTCTGTAGGCTTTACCTTTGGTAGGCTATTTATAATGTCTGCTTGAGCGGCACCACCGTTCCGGTTATAAACGAAGTTCTTCAAGATTATGGTTTACTTGCTATATTGCCATTTTTATGTAACAGGAAACTAGCCAACTTTAGACTATTACCGAGGACTGCTATTTCGTGTTTTTTTTTCCAGGATTCGTGGGTCAGAGTTTTCACAGTAATAATAATATAATATTAGATACAATTATAAACCATTATAATAATATAAAATATGAAAAAAATACTGAACTGATTTTCATGTGGTTTTAATTAATAGACTAGACATTATCATTAATAGACTATCTATACTAATATTATAAAGAGGTAAAGTTTGTGAATTTGTGAGTTTGTGACGTTGTAGGGGATAATCTCAGGAACGACTGGTCCGATTTGAAAAATTGTTTCAGTGTTATATAACTCATATATCGAGGGAAGTTATAGGCTATATATCAGCACGTTAATACCAATAGGACCGGAACACCAATGAAGAATATTTCAAAATTGGAGTTTTTTTTTCCCTTGAGAGCTTCCGCTGTGTGTTAACGTTAGGCGAACGTAACTATTCCACGCGAACCAAGTCGTGAGCAGAGGCTAGTTAATAGATGTAATGATTTACGAGGAAGGTATATCATTTGTCAAGATTTTTATGTAAAATGGAGGAAATATAATGATAAATGTTGAAAATATCGGAAAACGCCGGAGACGGCTTTCGTTGATTTTTTTTTTTACTGACTACGCTATTGACCATGCAAGTTCTTAACAGCTTCACCGGACTACACATTCGTTGATAACGCTGCCTAATCGCTTTGAGATATAATAAAACAATTGAACGACGTAGACGAAGTCGCGGGAATCAGCTAGTATATAGTATACATTTTGGTGTTTGTCCATAACTTGATGTTAAATGACGTTGTGATTCGATTCACACACTAAAACTAGAGGGACTGGCTGTCAAGTGCAGTTGCCAGAATACATTTATAAGTAACTAGCCGACCCGTGCCCACTTCGTTGGGCGGTAATACGTACGCGTGGAATGGTTATTTTGCGCTGAAACGCAGCAGAAGCTCGGTAAATGAAAAAATACCCCGATTTTGCAACATTCTTCATTGCTGCTCCGCTCCTATGGATCTCAGCGTGATGATATATAGCCTATAACCTTCCCTGATAAATGAGCTATATAACACTGAAAGAATTTTCCAAATCGGACAGTAGTTCCTGAGATTACCCCTTACAACGTCACAAACTTTAAATCTTTATAATATTAGTATAGATTATGTTTTGTTTATCTTTGCCCGCGGTTTCCTTCACCGAAAGCCTTAAGAGCTTATTTGTGAAGATCTGAACCTACGCAGTTAGACATGGTGTCTGAACACGGTCACCATTAATCCAACATCATGTCACTTTAACAATTTTGCGGAGATACATTATAAGTATTTGATGGGCTATTACTCTGCATTTCCTCCTGGAATTGACCGGTAACTACCACTTGTTAATTTTTGAAGTGAAACTTCTTTAGGCGCATGAGGGTAAAATTTTTACAGATGTAACGTCACGCAGGTATGCAACGGAAGTGACGTCATTTGCAGTAAACGCAGATTTTTCATCTATTTTTTTTTAAGTGAAGCAACGGAAGTGACGTCATTTGCAGTAAACGCAGACTATTCGTCTATTTTTTTTCCAATTTTTTTTTTCTATTTTTCGAATGTTTTAGATTTGTATAAATATAAACAAGCCTTATAAATTAGTTCGCCAAAGAAGTTTCACTTCTGACATGTGTACTTTGTACGCACGCACTTTTTTTTGTTCCAGTGAGATTTGATAGCGGTCGTTCAATTCCAGCCGGAAATGAAACCAAAATCAAAAACACTTTATTCAATCTACGCCTTAAGAAGGCACTTATGTACGTTAAAACTGCCACCGTTTCGGAAAATAACACAGTCATCGAGAAGAACCGGCATGAAAGTCGATCGGGTTTTATTTTTTTAACATATTTAAAATACATTACACGTTACAATCGTTCTTAGTGGATCCCCAGTCAGGAGTCTACATATTCCGGCGGACGAGTGAGAGCAGCCGGTGTGAACCCGGTAAGTCCCTCTATAGGTAGGAGCCCGGCGGCCACCTTCTGCCGGGCGGACCGCGGCGGCGGCTCTACAAGGTTGATTAGCTTGAACGATCCCTTGCCGCCCCCACAAAACGGTCTGTCGGTACACCGTTGGGTTTTAGTCTGTGCGAGTCGGACATAACCCACCCTCTCCCCCGGGAGGGTGGCGTACCAATAAAGAATTTCCCCACGTTAAAACAAAAAAAGGTGTCTACATATTCCTAATAGCATTTTGATACCAAAGTCCGCTTGACCGCAAATTAAGTAATGAATAAGTTATCTGTGCTTATTAAGTTATATTATAGCACACAAGGAGAGCGGTCTTACGCCATAACCTGTAATGTGGAATAAGTATTTGTACAAACAAGTCGAGAGCCAACGCCGTCGGTAAATAATGAGTTGGCGAGTTGGACAGACCCATTGCGGTGCTCTGGCCTGCGTCCAAAGAGAACGGTACAGACGGCAACAAAAATGTTTTTTTGAATATCAGGCAATCTATCAAGAAAGTTTATCAAAACTCATCTACTCATGTTTTCTGACAGGATTACTTGTGAGCTGTCTAAATATGACGTATTATACTCGGTTTCATCATCACATCAATAGAAATAAATAAATAGTTTATAGTTGGAAGCAGCAAAACAATTAAATTAATATATATGTCGGAGGAAGCTATAAGTCGAGTTGAATATTGTTTGCACACATAATATTATTTGTCTTCATCTAAATTCTTAATTTAATTTTATTTGATTTATAACATTTTTCCATAACTTAAAAGCCTTAATAATCTGATAAAAGTTAAGAATATTGTAATTCACGTAACGACCAATCGGAACAGACTATGTACCTCGAGCGGAGTCGAGACAACATTTACTTTAAAAGGCGTACAGTTTTATTACTTTCAAAATACTTAATTTTTATTCTATTTCATTTGTTACATTTTTCTATAGCTTAAAACCTTAATAATGTAATAGAAGCTACATACAATGTAATTTACGTAATGACCAATCAAAGCAGAGCTAATGCCTCGAGCGTGGTCGAGGCGCCATCTTTACTTTTGGAAGGTGGACAGTTTTATATGGGACATTCGTTTAGTAGCACCAGATCGAGTTGGATCGTTGATGAGAGTGTTATTATATTCGGTGATTAAAGTAAGATCGGTGCCCCGAACTCGCTGCTCGGTCGTAGTTGTTAATTTTTGCAACGATATCATTGTATAGTGTAAAACTATTGCTGAATCTAAATTAAAATACATAAAGTGAAACTGTCTACATTGTGTTTTGTGCTCGCATTTTACCCGAATGACGCCCACTAATGCCGTAACCACTAATGACGATGTCAACGGGAATAACGTTCTCCCCGACATATATATCTGTGAATTAAAAAAAATTGTCAACATTTTTGTAAGTGGTAGAGCCACGCTGAAGTTATTATTGACTTCAGCATGAATGGGTCGGCTCGTCCGGAGTACTACCACCCTCTCATAGAAAACCGACATAAAGTAACAGTGCTTGCATTGTTGTGTTTCGTTCGGTCAGTGAGAGCGCCAGAGGCCCACCTCCCCTCACCCCTCCCCCTCCTCCCTTTTCCCCAAACACAGGTTGGCAACGTACTTTCGACCCCCCTGATGTTGTTAATGTCTATGGACGGTGGTGATCACTTAACATAAGTGACTCACCTGTTCGTTTGCCTGCTATGATATAAGAAAACAATAAATCACAACAATAACCTAAGAACTGTCACCTTAGACAAGTGTTAGAGTATATTTAAAATTAAATAATCTGTAAACAAGGGTCTTTTGTGACCAAATTTTTTTTAAATAAGAGCTCAACGCGTATTTAACTTTTTTGTCATAACACGGTAAATGTTTAAGTTACAAACAATAATACAGACGCACATAACATATCATTGACGATCTCATGAAATATATAGGCACTAGGGAGTATAAAAAAAAATCTTGTCGGAACTTGTTTCATTTAGATGCCAAAATAGGCCTCTGAAAATATGAGCCCTTAATATTAAGGTTGTCCGCATCGCACTTTTCGATTTTTCATAAGAATAACACAGGAAAAAAATATATTTTTCTTCTGATTTTTGTAACTAATGAACCATAAATTGCTCTGCAATTTCCATTGAATATTTTTGTAGAGAATTGAACGCTCTACAAAAGGGTTCTTATATCACTTCTTACCCTTATCCCACATAAGTAGGGTCGGTACAACATGTTTCTCATGTTGTGGTATATGATTTGGCTTAATTTTTACGATCGGCCGCCTGCCTGACATCAACCCTCCTTGGGATTATTTTGTTGTACCACTGTATTTATGATTATTATTATATAGTTACGAAGTCTGATGGGCTCTTTTAGCCTTACAAATTTTCGTTCCGGTTAAAAACAAAGTTCTTGAAGATTGGTTTGCTTGTTATATTGCCATTTTTATGTAACAGAGTTAAAAAAATTAAATTAAAAATTAAATAAAAGTTAAATTCATTTTTTTAATCGTCCTAATAGGTACTGTCGCTATAAATTTAAGAGCTACTGTCTGCATTAAAACCCTAATCAAAATAATGTATACTAATATTATAAAGCCGAAGAGTTTGTATGCTTGAACGCGCTAATCTCAGGAACCACTGGTCCAATTTTTCTTCTTTCACTGTTAGATAGCTCATTTATCGGAGAAGGCTATAAGTATATCATCACGCTAAGACCAATAGAAGCGGAGTACTAATGAAGAATGTGTTTTAAAATCGCTTTTTTAAGCGTCGAAAGTAACTATTCCACGCAGAGGAAGTGGCGGTCAAAAGCATTTACACTATAAATTTGCAAATTGTATTATACATAAAGACAGAAATAAACACGTATGGACATCAATTTCAGTTACTGGGTTATACCACGACGGTAATAATCAAGCATGCGGGCCGCCTGATGTAAAGCGGTCACCGCAGCCTACGAACGCTGTAACATCAGAAGTGGTAAATGCACGTTGCTGACCCTTAAAAAAACCTATTTATTTTCCCCTTGACGCACCCCATACTGTAGTCTCCAGGAAAAACTTCGCAGGAAACTCATTCCACAACCGGATCGTTCGTGGAAAGTAACCCCTCTGGAACCGGACCGTCCGAGAGACGTCAGAGAGACCGTCCATGGGCTTGAAGTTAACCCGTCCGAGACCATTGAACCATGGGCTTGAAGTTAACTATATAAAGTTAATAAACAACGCATATATGAGTGTTCAAAGCTAAGTTTACTCTTTTTGAATTGACATGGCGGTTGAATGTTGTTTTAAAAAACTAAAAATATAAATATAAGTTAAGTATTTTGTCACCGATTGTACAAGCGCTGGAGCTATTGCACAAGGTAGGTTACATCATATGCAGGCCGTTTTCGGCGGGCGCTGCGCTGTCTCTCTACAGTTTTAAATTCCAATCGCATCTTAAAATAGGATAAACTGACCATAAAAGGTCGAGACAGTTAAACTGTACTAAAATAGTAATAACATGGCTGGTTTTGTGGTAGGTATTATTCTCCGCGATTCCGTGATCTGTATACTATAGAATAGCATATTTTGTAGGTGGTAGAGCCACGCTGAAGTTTCAGCATGGGTCAGCTCGCCCGGGGTAGTACTTTTTTTTTTTTAACGTGGGGAAATCCCTTATAGAGACGCCACCCTCCCGGGGGAGAGGGTGGGTTATGTCAGACTCGCACGGACTAAAACCCAACGGTGTACGTCTTCCGCTATAGTTGGGGCGGCACGAGATTTACTACCCCAACTAAAACCAACGTGAAGTAATAGTGCTTGCATTGTTGCGTTTCGTTCAGTCAGTGAAAGCGATGGAGACCCACCTCACCTCCCTTCTCCTCTCCCTCCCTTTCCCCTAAACACAGGCTGGCAACGGACTTTCGACTCCTGGTCTTGTTAGCGTCTATAGACGGTGGTGATCACTTAACATCAGGTGACCCACATGTTCGTTTCCCTGCTATGACATAGAAAAAAACATGTAGGATTTTAATTAGTTCTAACTAATATTGTAAATGCGAATGTAAGTTTGTTTGTTTATTAGTCTTTCATGCCTTAAATACTAAACTGATCGATTAAATTTCACATACACGTTGACATACAAAGAAGGTTATACTAACGCGTGTGAAGCCAGGAGCAAAAACTAGTTATTATATCACAATATTAGACTATAAAACACCTGTAAATTTCCACGCACGAACAGACATTTCTACAAATGATAGCAATGTAATTTATTAGTTATTCCTTGGCACTCCAACATGTTTTTTAGAAGTCTAAAAAGTACGTTACGTCTCGTTAGATTTACATTTTTATTATTATATATAGATAAAAATCCTAGTTCAACAAATCTTTAATAACCCTAACTTCTATTATATACTCGTATATAATAAGAATGTGAATCTAACGTATCGGTACGTTTTCGATATTCGTGAAAAAAATTGTTGCAGGTTACTAAGAATAAGTAACAAAATACGTTTAAATCATTTTTAGAAATGCCTGTCTATCTATATGTTTGTATGAACACGTAATACTAAAGTATTGGGTTTACGATAAAATCTCAAAAAGTCCATAAATAAAGCATATTCTCGAGAATAACTTAGTCGTTGTTTCATTAAAATCGACGTGATCTGTGCCAACTGACGAGATAGACGACACCAGACGTAAGTGATCAATTATTAAAAGACTTCGACGTTGATTTTTTTATCATCAGCGATCACTATCATAACTTGCACAAATACCGTCAGACGTCATTACGAACGTTCCAGAAAAGGCGGTAAAATAGCCGGTGGACATAGGAGCATAGGAGGCAGCGATTTATTGTGATTGTAAAGAGTTGGTCCAATCTGTAGCATAGTATGCTACATATCAAAAGTTATTGTAATTTTAATGACGACGCCGACTTAAGTACGAGAGAAAAGTAGACAAGTAAATGGACTTGATACTCTCAGATGATTTTATTAGGCACTGTATAGGAAATTAATTTAGGAGGACTGTATCCACCACTCACCCGCACTAGGAGATCCTCTTCTTCGGGGTACTCCGGCTTGGTTCGTGGCTTAGATCGCTGGTTTTGTAAATAAAGGACACAAAGTTTACACTGGCACTTGTTTCTTTTAATAGCTTGTTAGATATCTGTACCGGTTTTGCAATTTTGTATGTGATTTTGTATGTTGCTAGATTCAAAGGTAGTTGCCTCAGAGCGCAGCACTTGCGAACGTTTTTAAAGGTGCGTTCACGAAAACTAGTGGACAGATACATTCCTTTTAAACGATAAAGTAATATAAAAACAAAAAGATTTGTGCTAACATATAGATTATTACAGATAACAAAACTACGGAACAGGTACTGTATTTTTACATTAGGTTCTACGCTAACGTAGTCACGGGCACTGCTAGTATTTAATAAAGGCATCGCGATTTTTTTTTAGGTGACTAAAATGACCTTTCCCCAAATGCTTGGGCGAGTTCAGACACCTGTACCTGAGAGCTAGTTTCTCAAGGCCTAGCGTATTTTTGTGGTATTATTTACTTTCAGTAAATTATTATATATATTTACTTATGTATATAATGTATCTATATCTATACTAATATAATAAAGAGGTAAAGTATGTGAGTTTGTGATGTTGTGACGTTGTAAGGGGTAATCTCAGGAACTACTGGTCCGATTTGGAAAATTGTTTCAGTGTTATATAGCTCATTTATCAGGGAAGGTTATAGGCTATATATCACGCTAAAACCCACAGGAGCGGAGCAGCAATGAAGAAGGTTCCAAATCGAGGGTATTTTTTCCTTTTCAGAGCTTCCGCTGGGTTTTAGCGCAAAATAACCATTCCACGCGTACGTATTACCGCCCAACGAAGTGGGCACGGGTCGGCTAGTATATAATAAGAACGTAAACCTAACGTTTCTGCACTTATTAGATATATGTAAAAAAAATGTTGCCTAGGAATAAGTTATACATAATACATACAGACCTACATAAACATATTTCAATCATTTTCAGAAACCATCATCATACATAAACTGCTGTGGATAGATTTCACATAACATGAGACTGCGATGAGAAGCTAAAACCTATATATAGTATTAAAATAATATATATTTCAATCTTTCGGTTACTAGTTGCAGTTTAAATTTTTTCAGGTACACGCCGCGTAAATGAAATCAAATGTTTTTTGTTGCAATGAAACATGATAGAGGTCAATCAACGCCGGGCGGAAGTACTAAACAGTGTCCACGTAAGTACTTAGTGTTTAAATTTGTACACAGAAAGTTTTCAAGTTATATCTTAGACTATATCGTCATTTAATATCACGCGAAATTGCTGTCGAATACACTGCAATAATTGTCGAACTTTTCTGAGGGTTATTCATAAAATATGTCACACAAAATTTTACCTTCTTAGACCCCTTTTCCCCTCTATGTTATTATGTCACATTTTCTACAACCCCATTGCGTCACAGATGATAGATTAAGTACATTATAGGTCTATTAATAATACACAAATTTCGAATTTCGACAATTTAGAAAAAATAAAAACACTAGTACATATAATAAATTATTAATCCATTATAACCGAAATATATACCTAACAATATTTATATATTTACAAATATGCGTTTCATATGACTTTCTATAGTAACAAAAAAGAAATTAAATTATAATAAAAAAATATATATAATAAAGAAATCAAGAAAAAAGCTTAGCAAACTTGCGTAATGAGTTGTCAACATCACGTTTCCTTAGACCCCCCGACTTCGTTGTCAAAACTTGTCACAGTCACCGACACCCCTTCCCGATAAGTGCGAACGTACTTTATGACAGACCCTTGAAATAGTTTAATACAGAAACTATGTATAAACAATAAATACATACAATATATATAGATAGTCTAATGATGTAAGGTTATTGTGTTTACTCAAATTAAAAGAAACACCTGTTGGCCCAGATGTGTCAGTTTATACGAGACTGAATAAATATATTTATTCGGGCGGGAAAAGAAATGTATGCAACTATGTTGTGCCGTTCTAAATTCTTCTTACAGGTATAACAATACTGTTTTCGGTTCGCGGCTGGATTAAAAATGACATTACTCTCAGCGGTATTTAAATAGTTACGCAGAACATAAATGTTAGAATAAATTTTATCATTATTATTATTATATAGTATAAAATAAAGTCCTCGTCTGTCTCTCTGTTCGCGATAAACTCAAAAACTACTGAATAGATTCTCATGCGGCTTCCACAAGTCGTTAAAGTGACTCATGAGGAAGGTTTACGTGTATAATTTGTCAAGGGTTTTTTTCATTATCAGGCTAAGCCAGAAGCTGGTTCTCAAGTGCGTGTGCCCGAATACACCAAGCGTGCTTGGTGACAGATGTCCAACTCGAGGGTGGTATCTAGCCAAGCGAACTTAGAGAAAGCCCTACCATCATGCTATGGGTGTAAGGGGTGTCGAATAACATCATAAGACTTGAGACACCCTTTTTTTTTGGAGAGAAAATCCATCATGGACTGTCAGGCCCCCCGGGGAGGGCCAGAGCTGAGTCGACCGCCAATAGCGTGCTGGGACACAGCTGCCGGTGCCTTTCGGCGACTTTAACCGACTAAAACTCCAAGACGACCTACGCCGCACTGTGGGAGTGTCACGGGACAGCGCGAGCATGCTGTGCAATGGGAGTTCAGGGCCCCCGCCCCTCCCCCCCTGTGTTCGGCCTGCAGACTTTTCTGTAAAACGGTAAACCCCTCCGCCGTCACCCTACGGATGATTTTTTATCGAGGTTTACTCCTCCTCCGCCTCAGCCACCCTGATGTCCCCTCCGGCCAACGCTAACCTAAACATCCCCCTCCCCATCCAAGACTTGAGACACCCAAACCAACCTCACCTGCACGTGGTGTACCCTGCTGAATAACGAACAAGGCAATGGCGAAAGCGAGGTGGTAGGGTTTTACAGCCTGACTGGGTCGCAACCACCATGTATATGGCGAAAAAGCCCGTCATAGTGATTCACTTCTGCGGTTCGCGTTTCGGGATCAGTTTGTGCATATCCAGCTTTTCGCATGCCGGCAAGACAGCGGCGACCAGCGAGTGTGTTACACGGTGGTCGCCATTGTTTTTGGATTGTAATGTGCTTACCATCAGGCATAGGGCAGTCATTTAGCCGTGCTACAATAAGAAAAAATAGTTTCATCGCGATATTATCCTTCAAGGTCCGACACAGTTTTGACATGACGATAAGTGATCATTCCGTCCATAGTACTAGCAAAACCAGGGGAGTCGCAAGTGCGTTGCCGGCCTTATAAAGAAGTGTACGCTCGTTTTACAAAGATTCGTAGTTCGTAATGGTTTGGAAACACCGCCGCTGGGAGTGATTCCATTTACTTGCTAGGATTCGAACTTACGTCAATTGACGCAGTGTCCGATACGTTTTCAAAGTTTAATTGTAGCAATATTTTTTGTACAAATCTTTTGGCCACATTACGGCCCAAATGATTCACAAAGTTTGTAATGTACTACGGACGAAGTTTGATTACTGAATGACTGCAAGTTTGAATAAATTCTGTCCGTGGCGGTATGCAATTGTTAGTCAGCCGTTACATCTAAGGTCATTACCGATGCACATCGTTGCGCTCGTGCAATATTACCATCCGACTTCGTGTATATTTATCGTTGGCTTCTCGTACTGTATTTATGAAAATGCTTATATTTATAACACTTCTGATGTTCCATGCCTCTTTTTATATATAACACTAGCGGGCCCGGCTGACGTTGTCCCGCCCTGATTACTCCCCCGCAACCCCCCTTGTGGGTGGAATTTCGTAAAATCCGTTCTTAGCTGACCTCTACTCGACGAAAGGAATATTCCTACCATATTTTAAATCCCTACGCCGTATGGTTCCAGAGATATCGTGATGAGTCAATACGTCAGGTGGGAATCTCTAATATATATATAGATAGTACTATGCTATACTATATAATATATATTTAAGACTTAATAGTCGGCTGTTACAAAACGAATCTCGCTTTAATTTCATAATGTTCCCGTGAGACAATGGGTGTTCGGTTGATTATGTGAAACCATTTCTAAATAACAAACCTTGTTTTGCGCTCTTCAAACGATTTTTACATAAAATACAACCCTATTTTAATGTGTATAAGAAACACAGATATTTGAGAACTGCAATATATAATGTTGTACTTTGCTCCGCCAATTTATTTAACAAGTTCGGATAATAGAATCTGTTGAAAAGTGGACTTTATAGCTATAATAATAAAGATATAAGAGTTTAATGACAATGATTGCGTATACTCATTTGCAGTCATGGGTTGTATAATACGACAAACGTTCGCTCTTATTTCCCTATCGACCTTGAAGTAGTATGAAGTAATTGTGGTCTTGTCTACATTGTTAAGATTTGAAGGCATACCTTAATAAGAAATATATATCGGCTACGTTAAAGTACGTGGAAAGGTGAAATATAGTCTATCGCAGACAAGTGTCGGAGCTTTCTTTTACTGTCACTGTTACAGTAACTCTTACTGGTTTTAGCATGAATGGGTTGGCTCGCCCGGGATAGTATCACTCTCTCATAGAAAACCGACGTGAAGTAACAGTGCTTGCATTGTTGCGTTTCGTTCGGTCAGTGAGAGCGCCGGAGGACCACCTCCCCTCCCCCTCTCCCCCCTCTCTCCTCCCACACTCCCTCCCCTAACCCTTCCCCCCAAAGGGTGGCAACGCACTTGCGACTCCTGGTGTTGTTAGTGTCCATGGACGGTGGTCATCACTTAACAGCAGGTGACCCACCTGTTCGTTTGCCACTTATGAAATAAAAATAAAAAATATCTTGAAGCAAGTGTTCAAAGTTTTACACAGATGTCTTATCGCAGGTTATCATTATATTTTTTTTTAATCGTTTCTATGGGTAATCTTACGTAACTTCTATGACTTTCATGAACTGTAAATAATACAGAATCTAAATTGTTGAGACCCTTAGTTTTCAAAGACTTATCAGGAGACTACGTTTGGCGTGATAAAAAATGGGGGTTCACAATTCATAAGCGGGGTCCAAAAAAATTAATCTACTTACGATAGTGAAGAACTTAATGTTTAGGTGACTTTACCTATTAATGTAGGCAGATAATTTATTTTAAAAAGTTCAACAACTGTTACTTGCAAAATCTTACATATTCCGTATTCAGTACAACGTGTCGAGGCTTGCAAAGACGACTTACTTTTTGACGTTCACTCACAGTACAATCAATTAATTGATTAACCATTTAATTCTCACTTTTTTTTTTGCGAAAACGAATTCGTGCTTGGAACTCAGCCGCAGCGAAAATTTCTGTAGTTGGATCTAATTTTCACATTTTTTGTCGAGTTTTGGGATTTTTTTTAACGTAGCACGGCATAATGACTGCACTGTGCCTGATGGTAAGCACAGTACAATCCAAAAACAATGGCGACCACTGAGTGACACACTATCCATCGCCGGTCGCCACTGTCATACCGGCCTGCGAAATGCTGGATTTGCACAGGCTGATCCCGAAATGCGACCCGCAGAAGCGAATCACTATGACGGGCTTCTTCGCCATATACGTGGTGGTTGCGACCCAGTCGGGCTGTAAAACCCTACCACCCCGCTTTCGCCATTGCCTCGTTCGTTATTCGGCAGGGTGCACCACGTGCAGGTGAGGTTGGCTTGAGTGTCTCAAGTGTTAGATGTTATTCGACACCCCTTACACCCCGAAGAATATGGTAGAAAGTGGTCTATGAGAAAAAAAGTCTGGAAACCTCTGGTCTAAAGTTTTAACTCTTAGTCGTTCGTATACAGTCATGCGAAGCCGAGACGGATGTCTAGTTTAATATACACTAAATATTGCAGTATGAATATTATGAGTAATATGTTTACGAATTTTATAAACGCACGAGAGCTCTTTATAAGCTGGTTAAAGAACCTTGAGTGCCCCTTCCTAGTGGGCGGTTTTTGAATGATTTTCACCTATTATACTTGTAGGTTGTTCTGTTATAAATATTGCTAAATATTCTGTTCATGATTCAATCGCTATTCTCAGATATATATATACTAATCTTATAAAGAGGTAAAGTTTGTGAGTTTGTGACGTTGTAGGGGGTAATATCAGAAACTACTAAACCGATTTTGAATATTTTTACCAATAGAAAGCCACGTTATTTGCGAGTGTCCTAGGCTATATATCATCACGCTAAGCAAAATAGGATCGGAGCAACAGAATGTTTTAAAATGTTTTTTTGAGAGCTTCCGCTGCGTCTTAGCCCAAAATAACAAAATAAAAAAATCCCGATTATGAAACATTCTTCATTGGTGCTCCGCTTCTATTGGTTTTAGCGTGATGATATATAGTATGTAGCCTTCTTCGATAAATTAACTATATAACACTGAATTCAAATCAGGTCAGTAGTTTCTGAGATTAGCGCGTTTAACCAAACAAACAAACCCTCCAACTTTATAATATTAGCATAGATTACTACTCTGCTCCCGTACTTAACTCGAGCTATCATTCAAATTACAATAACTTTTGATAGAGTGGACAGATTTTAATAAAACAAAGAGTAAGTTACTCCCGAGGATATGCTTTATGACATCCTTAGCGACGTTTTATTGTGAACGCAGTACTTTAGCAGTGATACGTGTTCATACAAACAGACAGATAGACAGACAGACATTTCTAAAAATGATTGAAATGTATTCTATTATTTATTCCTAGACACCTGCAACAATTTTTTTTCACGAAAATCGAAAATATACAGACACGTTAGATTTAGATTGTTATTATATGTATAGATATCTTCGATCAACAATAACTAGATAAAGGGTGACATACAAAATCGATGCTAAAAACTGTCCGTGTAAATATATACTTATGTATAGCTATTTGTTTACTAAGAAAGGGAGAAAAAAAGATTTAAAACAGTTTTAAGTTCAACCTAATTACAACCATAACACCTAGTAATAAAGTCACAAATGTTTAAAATATTATCTAATACTTACGATAAAACGAGCAAAGCAATAAATTACTCCCCTCACAAATGAAAAGACAACATAAACAACATTTAGTGTGAATTCAACCTTAACACGTAATGAATAAAGTACGTTTTCCCGTTATTGTGCGTGTTTGTGAGGGGCGAGGCCAAACATTTGTATCACAGGTTTAAAATCGGTAATTTTGTTCCAAATTTGATATTATTTATTAGTTTAAAGCTTAAAATATAACTTATTCAACATGTATTTAGCGAAAGTAAGATATTCCCGCCGTTAAATTGCTTTTTCGGGTATTATTTTTGCATTGTTTGAATACAGTGCGGCATTGAAACGGGCTTACATTGGCTGTGTTTCAAACAAACTAAACAAAATAAGGGCACACATTTCAAGTGAGCTCTTATTTACCGAGACGTATTTTTCGCGCCGACCCTTTATCTAGTTATATTTAGATAGATATATATTAAATCGACTAATCCACAATATTTGTTTTCTTTTCAAACTGTGTATCGCTATTGGACTGATAGATCATCACAGGTTCATCGGTCTAAGGCGTTATTTGTACAATACTCGATACAGATAATCCTAACTAATAATATAAATACGAGAGTGTGTTTGTTTGTTACGCTTTCGTACCTTAATTAAGTAACCAATCATCTTGATTTTTTGTACATACGTTATCAAAGGTAAAAAAACTTGGGCAATCTAAGGACTGTCGATAGAAGTGAATGCTCAAAACAATGGAACTGAAACTGTGTTTACTTTTGAATTTTTTAAATAAATATTTAAAATTCATAATTTTTAAATTGAAATCATTATCATTGACCTCCCTTTTACATGTAATGGCACTCCGAACAATAATCATACACTTCCTTATATAGTTTATTAATTTTTGAAACATATGATGGGCTGCAGAATTTCAATACAAAATACTAATATTAAATGTACACAGTACACATGTATGCTTGGTACACATATATGTTTCAATAACTTATATAAGAATGAATATGTAGCTTAGCTTAGATAGGTCGCGAATTGCATATATCAAACAACAGCCCAAGCCGAGGTGTGCCGTGCACCCTTGAGCTAGTTGTTAAAATAAAATCGGCTGAGTGCCTTAAGCGCTTGCCTTAGTAGTCCGGTGAAGCTGCTAAGGCCTTGCTAGGACAATAGCGAAGTTAGTTCGAAAAGAAAAATAGATGTTCACAGGCCGCTATTGCTATTGTTATGCGTTGTAGTCTGACGGAAGCCGCGCGAGCGCAATACGGTCAGTCATGCTTATTAGCATGTTATGACGCGAAATTAAATACGTTTCAAATTCGCTCAGTGGGAACTGACCTTAATATTGTAAATGGTGTTCCTATAACTGACTTGTAGCTGTTGTATAAAATAAATCTGTCCCTTAAAACATTAGAGGTCAAGTTAAACTGGTCGTCCGTCTTGACCTTTCTCGATTCACAAGCGCTGCGACCTCTCCAAGTGTCAATTGTTACAGCGTTATGTAATGTTTAGCAGATGTACAAAAAATGTTATGTATGTATTTCTGTATTATTTGGCGAGGTTGGGTATTAATGGATATTGTTCATCTTAAGGTCTTCCTTGTTATGATCCGAGTTATTTATTTGAAACATTTTTTTTTTACTTTATAGGCATTTACAGTTCGGCTGTGCTAGCTAGATTTAGATCTCGCCGGGTGTTCTTGGTAATGAGATTTTTATATAGGACTAAAAAAAGTTTGTGAAGTGACGTTCAGCTGCTGTTAGCGATTTTGATAACAGAAAAATTTATGGATTCGTGTCACCGATGACCTCGACATGCTCGTGGGATACTGCGCTTGCGTTAGACTAGGGACGCGTAGTAAAGCGGCATGTGTACATGCAATATTCATATTTATGTTGGATTTTTTTTTAATTTATAGGTATTCACAGTTTGGCTGTTTTTGCTATATAGTTTCTAGTTCTCGTCAAGTGTTCGTGGTAGTTATATAAGATTTTTTATAAAGGGAAAAAATGTTTGTGAAGTGAACATTTCTTTAGCTACGTTGAGTGACTTTGGTAAGAGAAAAATTTATGAGTTCACGTCACCGATGACCTTGACATGCTCGTGGGATACTGCGCTTGCTCTAGACTAGGGACGCGTAGTAAAACGGCATGCAATATTCATATTTAGTATTGAGCTTGTGAAACGTATCATGATTGATTAATTTAAAAAATGTATATAACTATTACTCAGAGTGCTCATACATGTGAAAATCAGACAGATGTTAATTTTAAGGGGTGTCAAATAACATCTAAGACTTGAGACAACCAAGCCAACCTCACCTGCACGTGGTGCACCCTGCTGAATAACGAACGAGGCAATGGCGAAAGCGGGGTGATAGGGGTTTACAGCCTGACTGGGTCGGAACCACCATGTATATGGCGAAAAAGCCCGTCATAGTGATTCGCTTTTGCGGGTCGCGTTTCGGGATCAGCCTGTGCATATCCAGCTTTTCGCAGGACATGTCAGTGGCGACCGGCGATGGATAGTGTGTCACTCGGTGGTCGCCATTGTTTTTGGATTGTACTGTGCTTACCATCAGGCACAGTGCAGTCATTTTACCGCGCGACTATAAAAAAAAAAAAATTAAAGATATATAAATAATTGTTTTGAGTTTTCACTTCTACCGGCAGTGATTATGACCACCTCTACTTCTTTTATAGGGCTTTTACAAGTACCTATAGGTGTGATCGGGAAGGTCCATTTGAGAACCAGTCTTCAGGTGTAATGTGATTACCTGTTTAGACCAAATCGTCATTTAGCATGAAATGACATTGTGGTCAAATTCTAAAACCTACCTTCTGTACATATAATAATAATGTAAATCTGTCTTTACTTTTTACACGTGAAAAAAATTGTTGCACGTGTCTCGGAATAAGTAATAAAAAATATTACAATATATTTTAGAATTGTCTGTCTGCATGTTTGTACACGCAACTCTGCTAAAGTATTCAAAATCAAAATATCCTTTATTCAATTTAGGCCCTGAGAAGGCGCTATTGAACGTCAAAGCTACTACCGGTTCGGAAAACAGCCCAGTCATCGAGAAGAACCGGCAAGAAACTCGATCTGGTTTATCTTTTCATGTCATATATTTTTACAGTAAATGTTTACATTCGTTATTAGTGGATGCACAGATGCGTCATTTCCATACGTCACAATCGTTCACTTATCGATCCATCCTATAATAGCATTTAGATATTAAAACCCATTAAAATCGGTTCGCTCTATCAAAAGTGATTGTAATTTTAATGACGACGCGACTTAAGTACGAGAGAAAAGTAGTAACGGATACATCAGAAGAATTTATTAGTAACTAACTGTTTTTTTTTACGTTGAGTTCAACGCGGACCGAGCCGCGGGCGCTGCTAGTAAAGTATAAAAGAAAATAAAAACTTGTGTTCGTCTATACTTTTGCCAATGTCACATGGCGGTAGAGCCACGATGAAACTATTACTGGTTTCAGCATGAATGGGTCGGCTCGTCCGGGGTAGTACCACCCTCTCATAGAAAACCGACGTGAAGTAACAGTGCTTGCATTGTTGCGTTTCATTCGGTCAGTGAGAGCGCCGGAGGCCCACCTCCCCTCCCCTCTCCTCTCCCTCCCCTAACTCTTCCCCCCAAAGGGTGGCAACGCACTTGCATCTCCTCTGGTGTTGTTAATGTCCATGGACGGTGGTGATCACTTAACATCAGGTAACCCACATGTTCGTTTGACACCAATGACATAAAAAAAATGGATAGTAATAAACGATGGAGATTTTATCATTGTTTCTTTTTTGAAATGCGCTAAAAAAGAAAGTAACAGGAATGCTATCGAATGTAACAGATAATAAAACGGTATATTCTAGCTGTGCATTTTAGACACCAATACCTTTACAGTTGTAAAGTGATTTAACTGTCTCGATTCAGAATTAAATTTATTATACATCATTTAAAAAACATAAAAAATAATTTATGTCTTCGAATTACGTAAATAAAATTAATTTTCTTAGTAATATTAAACATAAGATATAAAGATTAAAATAATTTTATGTACAAATAAAAATAAACTTTATTTCAAAGCGATAAAGTAGTATGTGAACACGAAACTAATTTATTCCTTAGGTATACATATTGATTTCGGTACTATAATAGAAAAAAATCAACTTTATTCTATTAGTTATAAGTCTTTAAATCATCTGTTCAAACCTGTATTGAAACGTGCAGGCGTTCGTCCTCGGCGCGAGGTCGCGTTGTAATCACCTGTGTGTGATGCCTTGTTAATATAAGGACCGACGTGTACTGATACTTTTCAATATTTCCTAAAGAAACGTTTATATACACAAAAGAAATTTTAGTGCTTTGACGGGCATTTTCGCCATATACATGGTGGTTGCGACCCAGTAGAGCTGTAAAACCCTACCACCCCGCTTTCGCCATTGCCTCGTTCGCTATTCAGCAGGATGCACCACGTGCAGGTGAGGTTGACCTGGGTGTCTCAAGTCTTATGATGTTATTCGACTGTATAAGCAATATTTCTGCAAAGTCTCATCAGAATCCATTGAGTAGTTTTTTTGCGTGAGAGAATAACAAATATACATGCATTCTCGCAGACTTTCTCATTTATAATATTGATAGGTGAGTTTTTGGCGGGTCTTTAGTCTATCATGTATTGATTTTTATATTTTTTTCATAATCTTGTGTTATTTGACCCTACATTTTCTAATATTGGTGGTATTTTACGTAATATAGTTCGGCGATTGTGCGTTAGTGAAGTGAATGGAATATAACAACACCATGGAGTATGAATTCTGAGATCCCACAAAACTTCCTGGAAAGTTCTAACAAGGGAGCCACCATCTTGTCAGGACATTGAAACTATCACCAGGCATTTGTAATATTATTAGCTACTCGACAGTAGCAGTAATAATCTGGATTTTTTTTTTATGTAATAGGTGTGTCACCTGATGTTAAGTGATCACCACCGTCCATGGACACCAACAACACCAGAGGAGTCGCAAGTGCGTTTGCCACCCTTTGGGGGAAGGGTTAGGGGAGGGAGTGGAAGAGGAGCGATGAGAGGGGAGGGGAGGTGGGCCTCCGGCGCTCTCACTGACTGAACGAAAGGCAACAATGCAAGCACTGTTACTTCATGTCGGTTTTCTATGAGAGGGTGGTACTACCCCGGACGAGCCTACCCATTCATGCTGAAACCAGTAATAGTTTCAAAAATAAATTGAAAACTTTTGATAGATATAAACAGAGATTATTTATTTGTTTTTCTCAGTGTGCGTGCCGCTTAACAGAACCAATGATGTCACTTTTAATATTGCACCATTACGCTTGGCAATTTGAATTTAGCCACAAAACACCCTTCTTTTTAAGTAGATAAGGAAATAACACATAATTATTCTTCTTTTGTATATTAATTCCCCGGCTTTTAACTACACTCAGAAGTAGTTAAAGAGGATCGATCGATTTTTTAGGCGCGTTTACCGAATTGCGTTTGCTCGACTCCATTCGTCATCAACAATGTTTGCGTTAAGTATGTAATTTAAATATATAGATAGATACATAAATATATACATCTCTCGATCTCGGGTATTAATTAGATCATGTATCTCTAGAGGCGAAATAAAAAGCTAATCTCTAATGAAGTCAAATCATATACCACAAAATGACCAAACATGTTGTACCGACCCTACTTATGTGGGATAAGGGTAAGAAGAAGAAGAAGTATGTCTAGAGGCGTTGTTTAAACAAATTTATATTTATAAACATTGTATATATTATAATATAATCTGTGGTATAGTTGCTCAATAGTAAAGCTTATTACGACACCGACCTGAGGTCTATAAAATTTAAAAAATTATAACAATTTTAAAACAAATCGAGCATTGTATTTTAAAGTAAAACTTCTTTAGACGCGACTAGGAGGTAACTGGACGACAATGCAACGGAAGTCCGTTACGGCCATATGACGTTTCTGTACCATCCGGTTTTTAAATATTTTCGATTTTGTCAATAAATATTTTATAAAAAAATTAATAAAAAAATTAATAGGTTTTAAATGAAATAATAATACAAATCATACAATAGAATTAATTATGTACATATGGGCGTGCGACCGTGCTGTCATCTGGTTTCAATGTAACAAATTCAATCAAAGCTTCATTATCTGTAGCGCCATCTATCAGCAAATTCAGAACTTAAATAACACAGGAAATACTCACGTTATTAGCAACTCTTTGTTATAAAGTAAATAAAATATAGAAAAGTACGAACAGATTACTATGATTATTGGTGCAGTTTTCTCAAGAAATTTAGAAAATTTTCAGAGTAGAATTTATGTTTCTCATCTCAGTTATCATAAACCAATCATATCATATTTGAAAGATGTTAGTAATTCAATTATTGTTTTAAAATGTACAGTGGTCGACGATAATAAATGTATTTTTTTATGTCAAAAGGTAGCAAACGGACAGGTGGGTTAAATGACCCTCCCCGTCCATAGACACTAGCAATACCAGGGGAGTGGCAAGTGCGTTGCCAGCCTGTGTATGGGGGTAGGGTAGGGAACCGCGAAAGGGAAAGGGAGCGGGGGAAAGGAAGAGGAAAGGAGGTGGGCCTCCGGCGCTCTCACGGACCGAACGAAACGTAACAATGCAAGCACTGTTACTTCACGTCGGTGTTCTGTGAGAGGGTGGTACTATCCCGGCCGCGCCGACTTATTCGTTCTGAAACTAGTAATGGCTACAACGTAGCTCTACCACCTTCAAAAATTATGTATATATTACTAGTGTTACATCATCAGTAAATGCCTTTTTATATTCTCATATGATGTATTTATTTGTTAACTTAATCACCATCTCTTATAACGTTAAAGAAGTTTTATTTCAATCGCGTGTGACGGTTACAGGCACTCGTTTTTATAGCAATTTCATGATCCCTAGGATTTCTTCTTTATATATCTACATTATTTACCCTCTACAAATATTTAAGTCAATCCGTTTACCCTTTATTAAAATAGACAGGGTAAAGTATTTGTAATTAAAGATGATTAAGTTTTCCTGTACAATTTTGCTCGCTAGGCTTTCAATATTCCTTGGGAGGAGTACATTTTTTTGGGTTTAAGGTACCCTGTGTCATTTTCTGTACACCTGACAACCTGTATACAAAATTTCATCATGTTCGGTTCAGTACTTAAGGTGTGATAAGCAAACAAAGAAACTTACATTCGCATGTGTAATGTTACTTACGATTTTAAAATTGGTATAAAGCTTTCATACCATACTTACAACACTACTGTACAAATTTGGTATAAAACCATTTCCATTCGAGTTCTTTTCAACCGTGAATTAGGAAATTTCATATATCTTATGTTTTTATTTCGCGTAGGCAAATGAATATAGCACCCACATTGTTTTGCGAAAAAATAACGCTTTTGCTAATGTGGGCAGGTATTACTTAGTTCATCGTTTATCAACCTTTTGCGTCATGCTCCATTATACGGCCATAAAATTAAATGAAGAACATGGCGTTCCTTTTTTTTATTTACATGGGTAAATCTCTTATGGATACGCCACCCTCTCGGGGGAGAGGATGGGTTATGTCCGACTCGCACGGACTAAAACCCCACGGTGTACCGTCCAACCGTATTGTTGGGGCCTTTTTTATGGACTCCGTAATGTCTAGACCTTATGTTTCGAGCGCATACACTTCCCGTTTCAAGGGGGCTCATTAAAATATGTCGCCACTCGCTATCGAAATAACATTGTACCGCCAGTCGAAGCAAAAACAGTAAACTTAGCTTTATCCTCATATAAACAATTCATATTGCAACTTCAAATGCAATAATTCAGTCACTTCGAGTTATGTCTAGCTGTATCATTGTGTATGGGAACACCAGTGTTACATAGTTTTGTTCTATTTGGTCTTGGTCTTAAATTTGTTGCGGCAGTAATAATTAATGCGGGATCATCTCATGTGTCTAATCCAGTAACAGTTCAGTGTAATATTTTTGGTAAGCCACCGACTACACGTTCGTACATTGCTATGGTCCCCCATTGAAAATCAACATCGTAATACCATTTAGTTGCACTGCAGCATGTAAATCGGAGTCCTGTTGTGAGGCATTTCTAATCAATCTATGTACATATATTTTCTTTATTTAATTTGGTACTGTGATGTGATCCAACAAGAAAATAGTTTTCTTTCTTTCTCCTATGTGGATCTTCTGAATGTGGTAGAGCCACGCCCTCTAATAGGAAACCGACGTGAAGTAACAGCGCTTGCATTGTTGCGTTTCATTCGATCAGTGAGAGCGCCGGAGGCCCACCTCCCCTCTCCTGCCCCTCTCTCCCTTTCCCCTAAACACAGGCTGGCAACGTACTTTCGACTCCCCTGGTATTGTTAGTGTTTACGGATGGTAGTGATCACTAACATCAGGCACCTGTTCGGTTGCCTGCTATGACATTAAAAAAAATGTGTAAGGGCTTAATTGGTAAATATATTGTAGATTTATTTTATATATCATAAGTTATAATTGTTGTAATATGGAATATACCATAAGAATACTCAATAATAAGATGCAGTAATCAATATTTATTTCAAACACTTATACATTTACGTTACAGAACATGACTCTCTAAGTACGCCATATTAACCATAGACTTAATACTACTATTTTAGGGTTACCACACCTCCCCCTTAAACTATATTAACTTATAAATCAAGTACATTTCTAGGTTTAACAATTCTGCCTGTTCTGGTTGTAATATTACTAGTTGGTAAAGCAATCTGATTTTTAGAATTAGTTGTTGTGTCAAAATCTTGGACAGGTTTAATGTTACTCTGTTCATATTTAGATAACACATAATCATCAGCTCCTTTACTGTAGTTATTAAACTTAGAAAATGATTTTTTCATTTGAGAAGCATTTCTTCTTAACATTTTACCTCCCTCAGTAACTATAATATAAGATCTAGGTTCAGGACATTTACTTACAATTTTAGCTTTCTTCCAAATACCATTATCAATAAAGGTAACATTTTCTCCAGTTTTATAATAATAGGTTTTCTTTCTAGCACTCTTATCATAATAATTTTTAGTTATATTTTGTTTATGACATAGTTTTGTATAAATATCATTTTGTATCTTAGGTTTCAATATATTTAAAGCACAAGGCATATTTCTCAAAACTCTACTATTTAAAATTTGACCTACATACTTAACTTCTTTTTGTTTATACTGAAATTTATTTTTATTAAATACTATTCCTATATTTTTAGCAACTTTTATGACATTTTCCATTGCTATATCATGTTCTTTTGTAGAACTTCCCATTATTAATAAATCATCAGCCCAGACTATTACATTTTCTAACATTCCAAAGTGTGTTTCAAGTACATCTTGAAACAGTTCTGGGGCATTCATTAGGCCATAAGGCAGGACACAATAACGGTAAACTCCAAAGGGTGTTGCAAAGCAACATTTCCAAGAAGCCTCTTCACTCATACGAAGATGATGAAATCCTTCTTTGAGGTCTAATACAGAAAACAATATTTTGCCTTTTAACTTAAATGCTAATTCATCTAAAGTAGGTAAAACTTTAGGTTTTTTTATAATATATTTATTAAGATCTGAAGGATCCAAACAAAGTCTAACTTTTCCATTAGGTTTTTCAACAATTACAATTCTGTTGACACAGGCTTTATCACTAATATTTTCAACTTTTACAATAGCATTTCGTTCTTCTAATCTTTTAAGTTCACATTTTAGAGGCTCATATAAAGCAATCGGAATTCTAGATGATGGATTACATATTTGTTCACTTATTTCCCTAGTAGGTATATCATATACACCTGGTAATCTACCACAACCTTCAAAAACTTGTATATTTTGTTTAATAAACTCATCTTTCTCTATATTAATATTAGACTCACATTTAGAGGTTACATTATTTACTCTCTTAATTAAATTAAGTGATACACAACCTGGTAATCCCAATAGCATTGAGTTACAGTCTACAATTACAAAATTTTCATAACAAGAGTTGTTTTTATATTTACATTGCAAATTTATCATACCGATAGGTTTAACCTGAAAACCAGAAAAAGACTCCAACTTTATTTCAGTATTTAGTAATTTTAAATTTAAATCTCTGTTAATTCTATTAAATATATGTTTGGGCATAATGCTCACATCCGCTCCAGTGTCCAACTTACACTTTATGCTAAAGTTCTCAATATTTATATTTTCAAACCATTCTTCATTGAAACTTTTCTTTTTACCTATAACACTTTTAGCAGATTCACAATAATACTCTTCAGAACTGGAATTATCACTGCTACACTTCTTGACTATGCTGACATCTTTATTTTTCACTTTGCAGCTAACAGAAAAGTGATTTAGCGTTCCACACTTATTACAAGTTTTACCAAATGCAGGGCATTGTCTAGGTCCATGTTCTGTCTGGCATCTTCTACATTTAAACTTATTTATTGTATTATTTTTAAACTTCTGATGTTTGACCACATTATGAGTAACCGTTGGACGATTTGACTTTTTAACTCGACTTACTTCACTATTACTCGTAGACATTTGTGCTACTTGTATAGACGCTTGTTCTTTAGTTTGACAAAATTTAATAGTAGCATCCAAAGACAAATTGTCTATCCTCAGTAAAGCCTCCTGAGTAGATCTGTCGCATATATTTTGAACAATGTGATCTCTCATCATTTCATCTTCTATATTTTTATAATTACACGACTTTATTAATTGTCGGCATTCGGTTAAAAATTTATCAAAAGTTTCTCCTTCACGTTGCTTGCGTTCGTTAAACTTAAAACGTTCAAACACGATATTCGTTCTGGGACTTACATAATTTTGTATGGCTTCACATACCTTTTCATATTTGTCACCATCACTTACGGGCAAAGTTGAAACTACACGTGATGCTTCTGTACCCATCAAATTTCTCATGAGAGACAGTTTAATTTTGTCATCGACACTTGACTTTCCGGCGACCATCAGGTAATCTTCAAATGTTTGCAGCCAAAATTTCCACTCTAGTGCTGCATTTGAACCAGTAATATTTAAATCTGGTGGTAATTTCACTTGAAGAAAATCCTTTTCGGGTAGTGCCATCTTTAAAAACTTTGACTAAAACTTATAGGCGTAGATATTCGTTATACTTATTTCACTGCGACTGCGTCATGTTGTAATATGGAATATACCATAACTTAGTATGTCATGATACGAAAATATAAATTTATCTTCTGCCAAAAATACCGCTCAACGCGCCTTAAGAAGTTTTGAGTTCATACATCATAAATTTAAAATGGTAATACTACTATTTTAGGGTTACCACAATAATATATGTTTTAATGAGAGTGATATAAGGTATGTAGTGTTAATATAAAATGTATATTAATCGTGAAGTTACGACCAAAAGCCTAGTATGACATAGAAGCGATAACGGGACCGTGGTAGTGTTTTTCACCGCGTCAAATGATGCAAGTATGAAGTTTGGGGAAAACATTAAAATTGTGGTCATGGTGTAGTGGTTTGTCCGGTGGAATATCGTTTCGATGTCCGCAGGTTCGAACTCCGGCGTTTACCAAGGAATTTATCGGAATTCCCGTACAATTATTAATTCAATTTGGTCTCACTATCGGCTGACGGTGAAGGAAAACATCGTGAGGTAACCTGAACCTGAGAAATATTCTCGTAGAACTACTATATATGGGAAAAACATAGAACTATGGATTTCTCAGACTTTGAAATCACCAATACGTCGTGGGCTGGCGTGGTGATTATGCCCATACTTTAGGGAAGAGGCCTATGGCCCTGCAGTGGTTCTTTTACAGGCTGATGATGATGCTGATTAAGATGAATCTATAGTATTGTGGTAAGGCTATTTTTATAACTTGTTTGGCTGGCTACCACCCTGAGTATCTGTCTCGAAGTACCTATAGATGTGTTCCAGTACCTATACTTGAGAATCAGTTCCTCTAAATGTTAGGTCGTTAACATTTATACCATATTGTTATTTGACATCAGGTGGGTTTATGGTCAAAAGTAATAAATCGGTGACTGAAGCTATTAACTAATGAACTGTAAATCATTAAAGCTTTAGTTACCAAAAACGGTGGTCACATATAAATTAAAAATACATATTAGTTTCGTGTCACAGAACTCTGTGAAGTGAATGGACTTGTCATTTTAATATCGGTGGAATTGACATAGCCATATTAGATATATCCAATCATTTCTGAAACATAACGTTATATTGTAAATTAGTTTTGACATATTTAGCAAAAAGGAAATGTTAAACTAGTATTTTAAATGTTGATGAGATATGTTTAAATGTTTCAATTTTTAAAGTTATACTTCTTTTGGCGCCTTAGAGAAAAATAATAAGAGTAAATTTTTACGATGCGCACGCACACTGTCACGAAATACCGACACCCTGAAGTTAGCTATAGTCAACATTTTGCTTCTTTGTACTTGTTGTTTGTATTTCTTTGTATTAAAAGTTTCAATGTATTAAATACCTTTTTTCTACAAACGTAGAATAGGGCGAAAGGTAAAATTTTTGAAAAGATTTTGATCTTGTTAAGCCAAAGGAGTATAACTTCTAACGCGTGTACATAAGTACACACGCACTTTTTTTATTTTAAGATTGTACTTTGTTTTATATTATTTTTATTATAGTAAGTTTTGACAACGGTTTCGTCGGACAGATTTAACCTATCGCTCGGGTATAGTACTTTTTTGAAGTGACGCGCGTTTAAAGATATTTTTGGCAGGAGTTAAAGTTATGATTTCGCGGTGTATCATGCTGGTAAACGGTAAACGTGACCGACCGTACTGCGCTTGCGCGGCTTGCGTCAGACTACCGAAGCGTGGTATAGCAGCCCGTGTACGTCGAATATTTATTCGTAATTATATTTCGTATTGCGATTGTGCAGCCCATCATATCTTTGACTAATTAATATACTGTATAAAAATATATATAATTATTATTCCGAGTGCCAATAGATGTCAAAAACAGACTAATATTAATAATCTTTATATATAATTATAATGATAATTTTCTTCTGTACGTGAGTGTCACTGAACTCTTCCTAAACGGTTGGACCGATTTTGATGAAATTTTGTGTGCGTGTTGCAGTGGATCCGAGAATGGGTTAGATTCACAATTGGACCCGGTAGGTGGCGCTGCGGTTGACATTTACGATTTTTTTTATTATCAAGTCAGAACATCGTCCGCCGGGTCCGCTAGTTTTAATATAAAAATTATGAAATGTAAATATTGTTATTCAGGCTATAATTAAATCAAAAATTCAAAGGAGAACACTGTTACTTTATGATTTGAGTTTTCACTTCTCTCGGTAGTCCTTATGACTACCTCGATTTTTTTTAATGAAAAAACCACCAATAGATAAAGTGATTTATGAGGAGCGTTTAGGTATATAATTTGTCATGGCTTTTTTATAACCAGAGCGGGACAAAGTTCGCCGGTCCCGCTAGTTTGTTATAATTACATATACAAGTGGGTGCTCAGTGGCCGACATTCGACCATAGTTCATTGATTTTTTAAGGGGCAAAATATTATAATAATAGTTGTACGTTATAATATCATTGTTGAATGTAGAATGAAAAAGGGTAATTGGAACGTAAGAGTAAAATAATACATACAGTCGAGCATAGCAACCTCCTTCACAACCTTTTTTGAAGTCCTTTATTGACAGATGTCAAAATGTATTTTTTATTTATATGTCTGTATATGTTGTGTAAAATTGAAACAGTAGTGTGAGTAATGAATATTTTAATGAATTTAATGTACTTCTAATGCATTTTATATAAAATAAATAGCTTTCTGCACTTCTCCTCCATATAAACTTTAACTATGCCAAATTTCACGTTCATCCGTTCGCCCAATTCCGTTAAAAAGGGATACAAAGTTTAGGTTTCACGTATTAATATATATTATGATACCGACATATCCATTCAATAAAATTTGTCACTTTAAAAGCTGTTATGTTGATAAACATACATTTCAATTTTATTTGTATAGATTCATATTTTTTGTATCATATCTGTATTTTTTTTATCTGTATCGGTGAGTATAGAATATAATCGAAGACAATTAATTAACATTCCATGACCATGGCCCGGTGTTCTGTACCAATCTGAATCGAATCGTGTACCAATAACAGATTGTTTTATATCTCTGTTACATGCAACGCCGGTTTTACTGAATTTATGAACTTTTTTGTGTACTCAACCTTTTTGATAAACGATCTATTTTCACGTGAAGATATATATTATACTAGCTTTTAGCCGCTGCATAGCTCGTGTTAATGTAGGTCTGTCCGGTTCTTCCCTTGGGCCCACTCCTGTGGAACATGGGCTACGACTGGGTGCTCCGCGGCGCGCCTCATTTACTACGCAGATGACACCCTAGTCGTAGCCCGGGGAGACTCTCGCAGAAAACCGACGTGAAGTAACAGTGCTTGCATTGTTGCGTTTCGTTCGGTCAGTGAGAACGCTGAATAAGCCACCTCCCCCCCTCCTTCCCCACTCCTCCTCCCCAAACACAGGGTAGCAATGCACTTGTAACTTTTCTGGTGTTGCAAGTGTCTGTGGACACTTCATATCAGGTGACCCACTAAGGAAAACGTACAACAGCCGAAGGATAGTTTAAAACTAAATTAACACGATCGATGCCGCGGGCAAACGCTAGTGTTAGTGTAGATTATGCATTAACGTATTCGTATTTCGTCACCGGATTTATTTATATTACAAATAAGGTTCAATACGTGTTTGTGAAACATGTTTAAATTACAAAACGGTCGCCTTAAATGCTGGTGAGGTCGCCTCTTTGGACAAGCAAGGGCAGACGAGGGCGTTATGAAACCACCGTCTTATTTGCATTGGCTTATATAGATTTATGAGATAATATATTTGAAAATGTCGAAGGCTGAGACGTGATATTTCGGAGTTGACCTTGAAAAACGAAATCAAAATGTTTAGAGTGAGTCAAAGTTTTCAAAGAGCGGTCGTGAGGTAACAACAGTTCCATTTAAGAAAGTGTTGTTAAAATTTTGTATAGCCTCCAAAAACCCAAGCTATAATGGTTGAAATGAGTTAAGAACTCAATTTCCTCGTAGTCTAGTGACACTGTTAAGGCCTTGCTGGGCCAATAGCGTAGTCAGTTCGAGAACAAACTCAGTTTTCAATACGTTTTTTTTTATGTCATAGCAGGCAAACGAACATTTGGGTCACCTGATGTTAAGTGATCACTACCGTCCATAGACACTAACAACACTAGGGGAGTCGAAAGTGCGTTGCCGACCTGTGTTTGGGGGAAAGGGAAGGGAGGGGAAGGGAAGTGGGCCTCCAGCGCTCTCACTGGCCGAACGAAAAGCAACAATTCATGTCGGTTTTCTGTGGGTCGGGTGGTACTACCCCGGGCGAGCCGACCCATTCATGCTGAAACCAGTAATAGCTTCAGCGTGACCCTACCGCCTACCAAAATGTTTTTACTTGTTCCGGCCAATGGTTTTTATGATTTCGATGAAGATGTTTTTAGTTCTGCTTTTAAGATATTTGGTCCATATCTTAAAATTATCACGATCGCTTCAATAAGAAAAACATTTAGTTTATTTCCGATGCTATTTTACCATACCTAAAGGGAACATGGGATTTTTACACTTTTTAGAAATACATATTCGTAATACTAAATATTAGTAATTCCCCATCTACTATGATTCTTTGTGATGAAGAAATTTCGATATGGTTGTCAAAAATTGTATCTGTGTACTTTGATAATATCACAATTTATTTTAAAAAAAAGTGTGTGTTTACTTATATACATGTGTTAGAAGTTATACTTCTTTGGCGTAACAAGATAAAAATCTTTTCAAAAAATTTATCTTTCGCCTTATTCTACGTTTGTAGAGAAATGACACTAACAATAGAAAAAACGTATTTAATACACTGAAAGTTTTAATACAAAGAAATACAAACAACAAATACAAAGAAACAAAATGTTGACGATAGCTAACTACAGGATGTTGGTTTTTCGTAACGGTGCGGGCGCATCGTGAAAATTTACTCTCATCATTTTTCCCTAACGCGCCAAAAGAAGTATAACTTCAATAATATTAAAAAAAAATGGTAAAAATAAATATCTAATATAAATTAACAAATTCTTTCAGGTTATAAACTAAAGATTTAAACGATACCCAAGTCAATGGGGTACGCGTACGGGGATATATTTTTTTACCGTGGAAAAACGGAGCAAGCGATGTGGTACGCAGCACAAACGAAGTCACGGGTATTAGCTAGTGACGTATAGAACTGCACAAAATTTTGTGATACTTATGAACTCATTGTTTAAACTAATGCAATTATTTCACAAGATAAAAAAAATATTTCGACAAAATAATGCTTCAACTTTTAATGTAAACATGTTAGTGCTTCGCAAAAGTAAAAAAAAGCTACTAAAGAATGGTGAAATTAAAAGCGAATCGCATTAATTATCTCATACGTAATATTGCGTCAGACACAACCTACGAGATTGCGAACATCTTTCAAAACATTACGAGTTCGGTGCTCGGGCCGGAATAACTTAGATGGTATTATTGCAGTTTACACTTATAACTTAGTTACGACATAGTTATTGCTTAGTCTTACGCGTAAGGCTAGGGTTAGCAGCTTTTTCGATGCGTCCGCAGCCCGCCTCCGTGATGCCCTCACGGAGGTTTGCGACGCGTCGATGCCGCGGAGCGTACACTGTCCAAACAAACGGGCGGTGTACTAATGTCTCGTTCGGGCGCAGCCGCTGGAGGTGATATTGGGACCCCGAAGCGGAGGCCCAGCTGTATAGCAGCTACAGGAAGTGTAGGAAGGCCCTATAGGCTGCCATCAGGCCATGCAACAAGCGACACGGGAGGAGTTGTCCCAAACGCTGAAGGGTGATCATTGGGGGCGCCCGTACTGGACCGTACGGAAGAAGTTACGGTCCTGAGTGCCCCCGGCGACTGAGACTCTTCAGCCGAAGTTAATTATTCTCCGACCCTCCACTGCTACCAACTCCCTCCATGCCTCCGCCTCGAGCGGAAGTTGAGGTGTTCGATGGTCCTCCCCCAAAAACGGAGGAGGAGATGGAGAGGGTTGTTGAATCCCACCTCAAACGGTGGAGAGCACACGCCCCTGATCGGATCCCACGTGACAGACTAATTATATTTATTTAAAAATCTGTTTTATGTTATACATGCTGAGCCTGTGGCTCCGTTCGCATGAACTATAAAATTATTGCCAATTAAAAAAGAAAATAAACACTATATTTTTTGTTTTTCGAGATAAAAAATAATTTGTTTAATTTTACGTGGTCGTATTGTGCAGATTTGGTCACACTAACTTCCTAAGTACTACCATGCGAAGCCTGGGTGGATAGCTAGTCAAAATATAAGCGTTGATTCGTTTTCTGACGGAATCATTCAAGGCTTCTATAATTGCTTCAAGCGTCAATTCGGTTATATACGACATGTTCTTTTTTTATGTCATAACTGGCAAACGAACTTGTGGGTCACCTGATGTTAAGTGATCACCATCGTCCATTGACACTTGCAACACCAGGGGAGTCGCAAGTGCGTTGCCAACCTGTGTATGTGGGAAAGGGATGGAGAGGAGTGGAGAAGGGAAGGGAGGGCATGAGAAGTGGACCTCCGGCGCTCTCCCTGATCGAACGAAACGCAACAATGCAAGCACTGTTACTTTGCATCGGTTTTCTATGAGAGGGTGGTACTACCCCGGTCAAAATAGCTTCAGCGTGGCTCTACCACTCTTAAAACTTACACTCTTCTAGAGGCACTATTTGGACAATCGTAATGGGTTAACATTTAACAGAGCTGATGTTTTTTTTTTCATGGATGTCTGTGGATAGGACCAGGACCGTTATTTTACGGACCTGATCAAAACAAACAGTGAATAAATCACAAAGCTTTTAAACTGTGATTGGCAACCCTAAGATGAATGTTTGAAATATCATGCGTACCATTAATGGTTGCATCAAATCGATTGATCGACGCAGCCCACTGAATTTACACTTTGTACGTCGAAGATACGATGCTTTCGCGTCGAAGATATAGGTGGCTTGATATTTTTTGTCAATTAGTTTTTTACTACTTATACGCGTTATTTGATTTTAAACTTTCAGTTATATTTATTCCAGATATCATTACATAGTATAAAAGAAAGTCCCCTACCGCGTCTGTCTGTCTGTCTGTTCGTGATAAACTCAAAAGCTACTGAACGATTTTTTATGCGGTTTTCACCAATAGATAAAGTGATAAATGTGGAAGGTTTTGGTATATAATTTGCCAAGAATTTTTTTGTAGTCAGGGCGAGACAACGTCCGCCGGGCCCGCTAGAATAAGTATATAATTCAGATTTTCAATTAGTTAATTTCAACTACAGATAACAAATTACAAATTAATATATCAAACAGATAATTAAAGACCATATTATATTATTATATTAAGGGGGGGAGGGGGGGGAGTGGTCGTCCGGCGCTCCCACTGACCGAACGAAACGCAACAATGCAAGCAATGTTACTTCACGTCGGTTTTCTATGAGAGGGTGGTACTACCCCGGGCGAGCTGACCTATGCATGCTGAAACCAGTAATAGCTTCAGCGTGACTCTTCCACCTATAACATTTACAAAATCTACGTTAACTCAAACGGAGTTGTGAGCAAAAGGTAATGATGTATAAAAATGTATGTTAAGCTGTTTGGCTATTTTAAAATAATTGTTTTTATAATCTGTTGATATTAATACTATTGTAATTTCCTGTTTTATCTCCTACTGCAATTTATAAAAATGACACGACAATGAAATGAATATTTGTAGTCGTATCGTGACTTTGAGTGTGAACAAGGTAAACTCCTCCCTTTCACACCTATTGGTTTTGCATGCTATTTGCTTGTCCCTAGGTCGCGATAACATCGTCTGATGATTGTCATTGTCTGTAATAACAATGAGTAACAGATAACCAACAGCAAAGTAATAATGTTTCTAATAATTTGCTATTCGTGGCGTAGAAATAGCACATAATATTATTAGTTATTATGATGACTAACCAGAGGAAACCACCGAGGGTTATTTAATTACTGGCTTCAGCATGAATGGGTCGGCTCGCCCGGGGTAGTACCACCCTCTCGCAGAAAACCGACGTGAAGTAACAGTGCTTGCATTGTTGTATTTCGTTCGGTCAGTCAGAGCGCCGGAGACCCACCTCCCCTCCTCTTCCAGTTTCCTCTTCCCTTCCTGCCCCCCTAACATAGGCTGGCAACGCACTTGCAACTCCCCTGGTGTTGCAAGTGTCTATGGACGGTGGTAATCACTTACATCAGGTGACCCACCTGTCCGTTTGCCTCCTATGCTATAAAAAAAAACGATTATTAAGTACAAGATTTGCTCCCGGCTTCACTTGCGATAATGTAGATTTGTCTTTCCTTTAGTAACATTACGTTATTCCTGCATGACACCCTATGTTCTTTTCGAAACCCGTGATAATATTTTTGCAAAATTTAATGTCGATCTGTAGAGTACTTAATACATACAAGCGTAACAAACAAAATTATTTTCGCATTTATAACATACGCTAGAGTTATAGAATACAAAATAATAATTTTACATAACAAATACGTTCACACAATAAACATTAGCGCGTCCAACAATAAACACGATTAACGAATTAACAATAAAAAATCGCGTGTTAACAGTCAATAATTTCGTGTTTGAAGTTTTACTATTCACTGGTTCGCTCAGTTGGTATAAGTCAAGGTTGCGCGCCCACCGCGCCGGCCCACGCCGACCGCCCGCCCGCCAGCTGTGACGTCACCAGCCGGAACCATTCGGGGTAAATTTCATTAGTAATACTCCTGAGTGAACGGATAAATAAACTACTAATTGATTCCAACAGCTTGGTATTTAATTCATTGTGTTTTAGTATCACAATATTTTTTCTATTTTAATATATTTTATGCCACATTCTTACTCGATGATAATTGACGATATGGTACGTTATGTTAAACATTTTTTTTTTCGAACTAACTACGCTATATATCTGACAGGCCTTTACAGATTCACTGGACTAGTAGATCGAGCGCTTAAGGCACGTATCCACTTTGCAGCTTGAGCTGTTGCCTAGGATGCAACACCATGAATTTATCTATACTAAATCAACCATTCATACATATTAAAAGAACGAAGAAGTTCGAAAGCTCTTATTTTTGTCGTACTGTGAAGATGTGGAATCGTCTCCCAGCATACTTTCCTTTCTCTTACGACATGGGGTCCTTCAAACGAAGCGTGAAGAAGCACTTTTGCAGGTCGGCATGATAGCGATGACTGCTATTGCTATTTAACACTGACAGTCACCGTTATTTATAAACTGTACTGTATTTTCCATCAGGTACAGTGCAGTCATTTTGCTGAACCATAAAAAAAAAACATATGAGAATTCTTGACACATACATTTCTATAGCTATTTGAGCCTCATATATACAAGCGTGTATTTCATAAATAGTGGTAAACAAACCGAACCTAAACGGTGTTATTACAAAAAAGTTAAAAACTTGGTTTAAAAAGGTTTCGAATTAAATGCACCGCGCTCGCCTGAGGCAAGTTCGCGTTATCTTTTTCGCAAGTCTAACCTTTTTTTTTTTTTTAGGTGGGGAAAGTCCTGCATAGGATACACCTCCAGCTGTCGTTGGAGACAAGGGCAACAGCTGGAGGGTTATGCCGCGATTCGTACCGGCTAAAAACCCCACCGGCCGCGTGGCGCGAAAGTGTGAACCAGGGTTTGGATCGCGTGAGCATTCTCCGCGCCCTGGTCACGCGCTCAGATCGCCCGCAGGTGGTAAGTGGGTAACCGAAGCGAGACAAAAGAGCATGATGGCGAACATACAGCGACCGCGGTGCATGTAATTCGAAACCTTTTTAAAGCAAGTATTCAATACGTATTTAACTTTTTTGTAATAACACCGAAAGGGTATGGCTCTTAAATCCAGCTGCCGGAATATATTTATATTTGCTTGCCGCCAATTTTCAACTACAGCGCAGGAGGCCTACTTCCCTTCACATACAGGCTGACAACGAACTTGCGACTCTCCTGATGGTGATCACTTAAAATCAGGTGACCCGTCTGTTCGTTTGCCTTCTATGATAGAAAAAAAAAACTTGAGGGTGGTAGGTAAACAGGTATGTATAGAAAAAGTACTAACACCGTGTTATGGTTACTTCACGTTGTTTTCCTTCATCGAAAGCACACACGGTTGCAAGGATTCGAACCTACGTCCATCGACGCAGTCTTTCCACTTTAGTTGTATTAAATCGGGCCAAGTAACTCCTTATTCTTTAAATCACTATGATTATATTCTGAAGAATGTTTAAAAATAAATCCTCCTAACGTTAAAGTTAAGGAATTGCCTCACTGTAATTTATAATTTCTCATACAAAACCTTTTTGTTATATATGTATGATAAATTACTGAAATATGGTTTAGAGAATACTATAACATATTATTTACAGCTGTAGGAAATTTAACGATATATAAAACAAGTATATTATGTTTATCTATAGATCAACCGGTTTCAAAGTCATTAAATATCATAGTTGAGATGGCCAATTATATGATTTTCCTTATTTACTATGAAATAATTGTACAAAAATTTGAATTACTAATAAAAAATGTATACAAAAACGACTCTTTCTCTCACAAATGTTATAATGAAATGTTATATAGACGAACAATTAAAACAAATCTAAAGACCTCTCATACATTTAAATCCATTAAGCCAGCCACTTTGGCGTCTGTGCGCTAGTTGCCATTTCGCCTGAATACCTTCCATGCTCGTCACCAAGTCCAATAACACTTTGAACACTATAGATAGTTTGAAAAAAAAAGAAAAACATTGCGTGTATCAGTGTGTACATGCGGAGGAAGTGAAACTTCTTTGACTTATGTGTATTAAATTATATCTATACATATAATACGAATATACATCTAATGTGTCTGTATTTTTTATATTTTTGTGAAAAAAATTGTTGCAGGTGTGGAATAAGTGATAAAATACATTTCTATCGTGTTTAGGAATGTCTGTCTGTTTGTCTGTTTATTTGAACACGCATCCCTGATAACAATCATAAAGCATATCGTCTAGTAACATTTGGTCTTGGTTTCATTAAAATCGGTTCACTCTATCAAAAGTTATTGTAATTTTAATGACGACGCGACTTAAGTGCGAGAGAAAAGTAGACAAGCAAATGGATTTAATACATTCAGATGATTTTATTAATCACTGTTTTTTTACATTAGGTTCCTCCCGGACGGAGTCGCGGGTACAGCTAGTATAATATATATATATATACATACATATATAAATGAGAATGTCTATCTCTCTCTCTCTCTCTTAGAATCCTATGTCCCCTAACTGTCGGGCAGGACAGAGGCAGAGGGCAGACACAATGCTTCTCCACATCGATCTGTCGATAGCTTAACGCTTCACCTCACTCCAAGTAAGCCCTATTTTCGTAGAGAATGTTCATCAACTATATAATAAATAGTCAATGGGGGTCAATTTCGCTCCCTCACGCCAGATTAGGCCCCCCTTGGTAGCGGCTCAAGTCTAGGTCCGGTTTCCAGCAGCCTGGTGGAACCCTCGAGTGCGCTGCTCGCGCGAGACAGTGGCACAAAATCTTGCATCACTGCGACAACATTACGGATGTCACCTCCACCCACGTGCACGCATACACGCTTACACATGAAAGTGGAAGGTTTTTTTTTCCTTATCAAACTGAAATAGTTTAGAAAATTATCCGATACGAAATATATATAAGAGTTGTTGAGGTATGTATGCTTGGTACACATATATGTTTCAACAACTCATATATGTATGAATAGTTAGCTTAGATTTGCTCAGATAGGTCGCGAATTGCATGTATCAAGCAACAGCCCAAGCCGAGGTGTGCCGTGCACCCATGAGCTAGTTGTCATATAAAATCGGCTGAGTCCCTTAAGCGCTCGCCTTAGTAGTCCGGTGAAGCTGTTAAGACCTTGCTAGGTCAATAGTGTAATTAGTTCGAAAAAAAATATTCATTTACTCATTTAGTTACACTTATTAGTAGACAGTTGTATATAAACACATACACATAAATATATAACATACGTTTAACGCCTTACGAAAATGTATCCCTATCGTGCTATTAAAAGTCTCATTTCAATGATAAATCATTCTATTTTAATTATTTCTCACCGAGATGAATTTTCTTATACTCTTTTTTGTTGTCTTTATCTCTCTTAAGGTCAGCGTAACACGTTTTTGCTCCATGTTGTTAGAACAGCTTAATGTTTTACGACCGGTCGTCTGCCTGACGTCACCCTTCTTGGAATCTCCATGTTTGTGCTCAAATGAAGATAGTTAAATAGCCAATATCATCGCCTTTCAACTTCTTTATTACTATAAGGCACTTATTAAAACGAAGGCATTACTAATACGAAGGTAGGGATTAGTCACCTGATGTTAAGTAATCATCGCCGCCCATAGACACTAGCAATATCAGGGGACTCGCAAGGAGAAGAAGGGAGGGGAGAGGGCGAAGAGAGGTGGGGAGGTGGGCCTCCAGCGCTCTCGCTAACCGAACGAAACGCAACAATGCAAGCACTGTTATTTCACGTCGGTGTTTCTGTGTGTCGGGTGGTAGTACCCCGGACGACCCATTCATGCTGAAACTAGTAATAGCTTCAGCGTGGCTCTACCACCTACAAATGTTATTCTTAATGTCTCTTTTCTTTATATAAACAAACTTATATTCTTATGTAGAATATTAGTAAGGATCGTGTAATTTTGCATACAAGTAGTCAGGAGTATGCAAAAGCTTAGAGTACATTTTATTCAGAATAAAATTTCTATTCTCGAAAGATCAAATCGACACTCAGGCAATCGAAACCACGAGTAAGGACTAGTTTACAATATTAGTTAAGATTAGTTAGGATGAATAAATAATACAGGAACAGTGAAAACTGTGTGTTGTTTTTCAGACACTTAGAATTTTCCTATGTAGGTAGATTTTTGTAATTAAATAGGATTATATTCTTGAGTATATATTAATATTGTCAATCCAGATTCCTGATTCTTATAATAAGAATGCAAATCTAACCTGTCTGTACTATTTAGATTTCTGTAAAAAAAAATGTACAGGTGTATGGGAATAAGTAATACAATATATTTCAATCAATTTTAAAAATGTCTGTCTGTATATAATTACGTATCACTGCTAAAATACTACGTTCATGATAAAACCTCTTCAATAAATCATAAAGCATATCTAGATATAATCAACATTAGTACACGGGTATGCAATAATCCGCTCATATGTTCTTTATAACGAACGGGTAAATGAACCGAGAATCACTAAGTTTCTCTGTTGCCGCGTACTAATTGTATTTGTAATTGTACTCTGCATTCCACAGACTCTTACGTGCAGTATTATTTTTTCTAAAAAAGTAATGAAATCGAATGATTATTTACCTTATCCTTACATATATCTAAGTCCTTCGCCGCGTATATCTGTTAAAAAAAACTCAATCACTGAAAAAAATATAAGTATATAAGATATTTTCTAATGAATTCAGGGTTAGAATGACACAGTCAGTCAAACACAATTGAGTTTCTCTGTAAGATAAGATTTATTGTTTTATAATACATGAAATAGAAGTGTGTATTTATTTGGTACGTACGTTAGAAAAACTTACATACCTGTAAGAAAGGAAACGACAATTAATGTTATTATTAACAATGTCTGTTCCTAATCACAATTAGAATACTTTAATAATGGAATTAATATTATAAATTATTGTTTTCTCTTAACAATCACGAGACGCTTATAGATTATCTTTTCCATAGCTCACTCATCTGTCAATTGAGTGTGCGATCAATGACGTTTGATGCACGGAAAAGTTCAAATTAAAGAAAATTATATTTTTTCTTTACAAGTATATTATATCTTGTCAAGGTTTTTGTAATTTGGTTGAAATATAACGATAAATGTTGCAAGTGTCGGAAAAAGTCAAGCCGCCCGGGAGGTTTTGTCGAAAATGCTGCCTAATCCCTTTGAGATATAACGAAACAATTGAGGTAATAAACAACGCACACGAAGTAGCGGGAATCAACTAGTGTATGTATATTTCTTTAACACGCTTTGTAGTAGTTAACGGTTTTGTTAATTAAATAATAATTAAATTAAAAATTTCATTTAATTAAATATATCGTCTGTGAATCAAAAAGAAACTAAGAGATAAAAATAAATGTTGTATTACTTAATATTCAAATGAACAACTCGTTTGTTTATAAAAACGTTATTCCCGTCTGACTGTTCCCTTAATTATTCTAAATTAAACGAAATATTATTTACCTACTGATAAGAGTTCAATGGAAAGACTTTTAAAAACAATTAATATCAAAATTGTCTAGTTATAAAACGTTTTTTAAATCGGATTTTAAGCAGGCGAAAATGCCATGAAGGTTTTATGAAATTTTCCCATTCTCAAAGATTGACAGATAGGGGCAGTGAAAATAATTTATATAAGCATGTTACCGAACTAGATAGGCAGACGTCATCGTGTCTTTACTTTAATAATTAATGAATATAAAAATATTAAATTCATAAATATGGAGACGTAATGAGCACTGTTTATAGATAAACAATAAAAAAGAAATGTATAAAAAATTTAATTGCGAAATTAAAAAAAACTACATTTTGACAACAGCACCATCTATCGGGTCGAACTGTAGTTAAAGAACTTATTAGCTTACCCTGTTAAAACAAAAAACAGTATCAAAATTTTTGGAAGTGTAGAATTAATAAAAACATGCACCAGATTTTATGTACAAAGATATCTTATGTGTGAGTTTTTGAACTATAACTGTACAAATTAAGATTTGTAATCGCAAACCAGTTTTACTATCAGCGATCTTCGCAGGTTCAAACTCTTTCACGGACTACGCAACGTTTGCGAATTGTTTTACGAAATTTGTTGGTTGCATGAGTGTTGAACCTTAACATGATATTTTAGTATCTCTTCGATGACGGATAGACGGCATATTATTATACAAATAAAAGGTATAAACATCTAAGTACAATACTAATAAATTTTGTAAAATATAATTTAGAACTTATCAAGAAATTAAATTTTTCATGCCCATATAAAGATTTTTACATCCCAAGGGATCAATATCAAGGGATCAAAGCCGTCATAAAGGCAATAATCTCAGTTTAAAATCCAACCCAAAATAGTTTATTAAAATAATAACAATAGCTGTTCAAAATTACAACAATTTTGGGCAGAACTAATTAACAAAAGCAGAACAAAGTTTCATAGTAATAGCATTAATGATATTTGGATATTGACATAGAGAATTAATAACATTTGGTAAGTTATTCAGTAATACAAGCAGGATGAAAAATGAACTTCTAAAAATTTTAAAAACCCCGTTTTCAATGTATGGGTAAAGTATAGTTATTTCGGCACGGTTAAACGACATTGGATTTATTTATTTCATAGTTTTTAGGCTATAAACTAACGATGTAAACAATACTCAAGTAAAAAAAAACAACTTGGTAATTAAAGAACACGCTAGTACCCGGCTTTTGATTTGGCATGTTGTGGAGAAGAGTGAAACGTCTGAATAAGATCGGCGGCTTGCATTGGTTTTATATAGCGCTCTCTCACAGCGCTATGATGCGATAGGCAAAGATAAATAACTATATACGACTGTCTCGGTCTTTTTCCCGACGTTCTTTTTTACAGATTAAAACAACTTTGTAATTGCTTATGTGTAAGTATTAGAACTTTATGTTAAAGGAGATGCGCTCAGAACATATTTAAAGTGTTAATAGAAATCTATATATTGCACTCAAACTTTGTATAAATAATTGAATAGGGTAAACGGATTTTTTGAAGCGTTTTCGGACACCACGTCTTCGACGTAAGATTCGCTTCACGACTCAGTCGGTCATTTCAGTGAAGAAATATTTCGTTATAATGGTGGTGTCTTTTTCTAAGCCCAGAGTATCTACCACCTTCAAGTTTCAAATTTGTCGCTAAGTACGCCCTCTAAGCTTAGCGTGTTTACCTCTTCCGACTACATTCTCATTTAAATTCACGAACGATTGTAGTCAAGCACTAAAATCTGTAAAGAAATCTCATCTAATCAGTTAATTCCAACCAATTTCGACTTACCGAAGTTTTCGTATTATCGAGATTCGACTTAACGAAGTTCGATTTAGCGAAGTTGTACTCTTTTGTAGATGCTGTCATAACACATAAGTTAAGGATGTCACTAATACGTGTGAATAATAAAATGCATACTATTCTTTAAGAACACAGTGTGATCATATTACGTAAGCATTGGGCGTTGCTCATAGTTATTCGTAAAAATTCATTGACAAATAGATTTCCAACAAAAACTTGAATCGGTCAAGCGGTTATCCAACACGATTGACCTTTGGCTGCGATTTGTACGCTTTGAAGTCGATATTACAGATTAAAAATAGTAACGGTACGTGAATTTCGAAAAATTTGTTGACCGTGCGTATCGAGAATATAACCTGTTAACAGGGAAGTGATATCTCACCGGTCAAACGATGCACCAACATGGTTTTATTCTCAATACATAATCAGTCACTTAAAGAAGACAAGTTATGTACAAGATAATATTAACAATTGAAGAAATGACATACAAAAACATTTTTTTTTTATTTGTAATTTTTGGGTTTGGTCACACTCTAATCTGATATTTAATGTCGATATGGTCCAAGATAGTAAACACGCCAAACCTAGCAGGTGCTGACTCTCAAATGCAACTGCCAGAACACATTAATAGGTGCACGGCGATAGATTTGAGGGTGGTAGCTAGCCAGGCGGACTTAGAAAAATCTCTAACACCAAGCTATGGCTTTATAACGTTGTTTTCCTTCATCGAAAGCGGCGAGTCGGTTGCTAGCATTCGAACGTACATCCATGAACGCGGTGTCTGAACACGCTATCAACTCTAAGCTATCATCACTTCAAAGAAATGAATCACAATATTTGAAAAATTGGAATTCCTACCCATTTTACATATCATAAACAAGGTCCTGCCACGTCTGTCTGTCTGTTAGCGATAATCTCAAAAACTACTGAACGGATTTTTATGCGGTTTTCACTAGTATATAAAGTGATTCATGGGGAAGGTTTAGGTATATATTTGTCAAGTATTTTTTATATTATCAGGGCGGGATAACATCCACTGGGTCCGCTAGTTAGCTCTAAAATTTATCTAGTTAATAGTTTACATGTGTTCAAGATATCTAAATATCTAGTGAGTTTAATCGGAAATCAAACCTTTATTAGAGTGGGGTGAAGTTGCACTGAGTACACTAAGCTATAAAACTTTGCAACAAAACATTAAATATGAGAGTGTTTGTACGAACTAAATATTATGTTTGTTCTGATGTTTGTTATATTCTTAAAAAAAAAAACCGATCGCCAAACAAATTTGATATACGTATAGTCTAATTACATAACATGAAACACTGTCCTCTACCACTTCTGTCCGTCTGTCTGTCTGTTCGCGATAAACTCAAATCTACTGAACGGTTCCTCATGCGATTTAGGTAAAGTGATTTATGAGAAAGGCTTAGGTATATAATGTGTCTATGTTTTTTTTATTATCATGGCGGGACATAGTCTAAAACAGTATATACATATAGAAAGACTAGGCAAGTTTATGTCTTAATTATATCAAAAAACAAGTGAACGAAGTCGCGAGAAAAGCCATCGATTACATAAGACAGTAAATAAAGTTTGGCTTTATCTCTTTTCACCGTAACGACTAATATGTAATACAGTTGTATGCCAATTTATTCATAAACTGACTCGGCCCATAAAATTAACTGGCTCGTGCTTGTGGCTACGCTCGCATATTAACATGATTATTCCGACCGATTGCTATGGTGATCACTTTGACCCCTTTCTTTAACGTGGATAACCCTTTTCACAGATATTGCCAGGTCCCGGGGGGCCTATTGCTTCGGTTGGTACCTGTACCAGATAACACGCAGGGAGCCGACTGTCGTATGTCATCAGTGCGGCGTTGACCCGGACACCGTGCAGCACACTCTGTCTGAGTGTGTTGCGTGGGAGCAGCAACGTCGCACTCTGGCTGCGGCGGTAGGGCAAGATCTGTCACTGCCGAGCGTGGTTGCGGCCATGCTCGGCAGTAAGGAAGTGTGGAACGCAATGGCCGCCTTCTGCGAGGAAGTCGTCTCGCAGAAGGAGCCGGCGGAGAGGGTCCGTGAGCGGGATCCTCAAAGTGACCCTCTCCGCCAACGGAGGACAGGCAGGAGGAAGCGGCAGTTTGATCGCCTCCTCCAACCGTAGCTGGACCGGGGAGGATGGGTCGGGGGACCCATCTTCCCATTGCACAGGTCCGGCGGAAGGAGGAGACTACTGGGCCAACCGCTGAGGCGGCATGATGAAGTCTATAGAGATCTCGTGCCGCCCCAACTATAGCGGCAGACGTACACCGTGGGGTTTTAGTCCGTGCGACTCGGACATAACCCACCCTCTCCCCCGGGAGGGTGGCGTATCCATAACGGATTTCCCCACGTTAAAAAAAAAAAAAGTTCCGGGGGGCCTGAACTGAGTAAACCTGTAAATCGACTAAAAATCTCCACGGTAACCTACGCCGCACTATGGGAGTGTCCCGGGGTTCCCTGAGCAAGCTCTGCGATACCCCCGGCGTCAGGCGTTTCCCACGCCGCCGGCGGCTGAGGCAGTCCGGTCACAAGACTGCCTCTCAGCCCACCAAACCAGTGCAATGGGAGGTCAGGGCCCCCGCCCCTTCCTCCCTGGGTTCGGCCGGCAGCGGAGGGGCTAAGCCGCTCCGCCACCGTCCCGCGATTGATTTTTTACCGAAGTTTACTCCTCGTCCACCATGGCCTCCCCAAGGCACCTCCAACCTAACTACCCCTAAGCCTAACAGCCCCCCCTTACCTGACCACTTTGACCCCTAGTCTGACGCATGCATACTCGGAGTCCAGTATTGAAAACGGTCAGATGCGCAGGATATATAAGGTACACACGTGTACGTGCAAGATGCAGGTGCACATGCTTATCATTTTTCTTCTGGACCCAGTGGAACGGGGACCGTTACGACTGGAGAAGGACTCTGGTAGATGGTACAGTATCATGGGGAGAAATTTGCAAGGGGTCAGTAGTATCTCGCACAAGATGATATGTGGTGGCGCTATTCTACTCTGCCGGAAACAAACGGCTCGCATATAATATAGATTTTACCTATACCTTGGGAACAGACAGTGTTTTTTCTATATAAAAGGTACCTAATATACTTTTATGTAACTTAAGAATGTACTTGAAAAATTTCGTGGTGATCGATCGAGTATTTAAAGTGTGAATACCTTACAAACATACAAACTCACATTCGCAAAGGATTATCAAACTTTTTAATAACTGTTATACATATATGCGAAAATAATTATAACATGAAATGAATTTAAAATATATATTATCGTCACAAATAAATATTTTATTCATAGACAAGATAATAGAATAAATAGTAATTAACGTATGTTACCTTTTTCAAAAGCGTTGCTTCAAAAATCCCCCGAAGCCAGTCCACCAACTTCGCACAATTATTATGTAGGAGGGGAACAAAATTATAACACCGCACTCGTTTTGTGCATCGGCACTAAAACCACATTCCTATTCAGTCGCACAAATAAAATTTATAAAAAAAACAACAACGTTCACATCCTTGGACTGGCCATACGTTACGAATGGTTGTGTTGCGAAAAAATAAAAAAAATAAACCAAATCGAACGTGCACTCTTACGGAATCCCTTTCGAGAATGTATCGGTTTAGTTTGAATATGGAATGATTTCGTTTTCGTTTTTTGAATTGTTCGTTGGTTCTCGCATGGCGGCCGCGCGTTCTCTCGTCGGATTGGTACTGGCCAGTGCGCGAACGCAAGCAGCCGTGCAGGTTCGATGCAGCCTTTAAAAAGGTCGTATATCCTGTATATAATTCAGACAATCGCCGCCTTAACAAACGCATATAAGATGAGGATGATGTCATAAAGGGATATTTTAAACTCGCCTCGCTTTAACGGGAATATTTATACTTTGCTCCGTGTTCTTACTGAAGGTATGTTGGCGCCTTGTGTATTATTATTCACGTCCCTTATTACCCATTATTCGAAGTTAATAAGTCATTTAAATTCTACAATATTTTCATCTTTCAAGCACGTTATTTAATAGTTAAATATTACGTTACTTACCTAAAGTATGTGATGAACATTACTGTTGGAATTATAAAATAGTCTCAAATTCCACAAGTTATATAAAAATCTCAGTAAAAATAATTGCGAATAATTAAATCTATATAAGCAAAATGATGGAAGTCTGCAACTAAAAAGTTTTACATGAATTTCCATCAATTTGTCTTAGTTTAACTTCTTAGACAGTTAGTCATGATTTAAAAAAAAACCACGTGAGAACTGGAGGGGGAGTGGGGGTCCCTTTATATACCACGAATGATTACTGAGAGGCGGGAAGGGGCTAAATAGTTGTCAAATATGGGTTACGTGGTTTTGGGTAAATTCTCCAACTGCCCAATATTAAAACAAGTTTAAGCAGTCATAAGGAATACCGACAGAAGTGAAAAAAAAGAGAATCAAGACAATGGAATAGCTGTGATATCTTTTTAATTTTTAAGTCATATATAGTCTGAATTAAACTTCAATCTTTGCAAATTGAAATTATTCATATTGTTCTAGTTTTCCCATCTATTGGCACACCGAGTAATAATTATACAATTTTTTATACAGTTCATCAACTAACTAAACATGTGATATATGTACGCAGGCCGCTATACCACGCATCGCTAGTCTGACGTAAGCGTAATAAATCAAGAGCATGAGGAGGTCATCGGTGACGCGAACCTATAAGTTCTTCCCTTACCAAGAATCGCTCTACGCGGCTAAAGAGGTTTTCACTTCAATTTTTTTTCTCAAACTGACTACGCTATTGACCTAGCAAGGTCTTAACAGCTTCACCGGACTACCAATTAAATACATTACATGTGTATGTAGATAAAAACTACCTTTAACAGTCTTTCATTGAAATGGATATCTACAGACACCCGTGCGAAGCTGGGGCGGATCGCTAGTTAAATATAATGATAATCATCATCATCTTCTTACCCTTATCCCACCTAAGTAAGGTCGGCACAACATGTTTTCCTTTTCCACGCTCGCCTAACAGATGTCATCTCAGTCATCACACCTTTTACACACATATAATTTTTTACACAATCCATCCATCCATTAAATATAATGGTAATATTCATCATCTTCTTACGCTTATCCCACCTAAGTAGGGTTGGCACAACATGTTTTCCTTTTCCACGCTCGCCTAACAGATGTCATCTCAGTCATCACACCTTTTACACACATATCATTTTTCACACAATCCATCCATCCATTAAATATAATGGTAATATTCATCATCTTCTTACGCTTATCCCACCTAAGTAGGGTTGGCACAACATGTTTTCCTTTTCCACGCTCGCCTAACAGATGTCATCTCAGTCATCACACCTTTTACACACATATCATTTTTCACACAATCCATCCATCCATTAAATATAATGATAATTCAAAAATATAATTCGTATTAGCATCAGATGCATAAACTAGTTTGGCAAGGAGCCTTAATGTAATAATGAGAAAGTAGCTTAAGCAATACCTGAAATATCACCTCTTTGATACTAAAATTAGTTCAGCCTTACTATAGTTTGGATAAACAACACGTCAATTTTATTTATATGTATAGATTTAACGAGAAGTTAAAAGTCGAATCACACGTTGGAAAAACCTTACAACATAACGAAACTTCTCAGGCGCGTTTTGCAAAACAAAAGATCTTTTTTTTCCACGAAGCAGGTTTCAAGTCGACCGAGTCATGGTGATATATCGCAGATGAATATTAAATAAAACTCAACTCTATATAAATACTATAAGGTAGAAAATTGTTGAAAATATTACTGACTCTTGTATCGCTATGAATATGATAATTAAACTCGATATGCAATAATGTGTATGCAGCCAGGAATAGCCTTGTTTCTCCCTCTGAATCATACTGTTTGTAATAATATAATCTATTCTGTAATAAAATACATTGTCAGGATTTGTGATCGAGACTCCTTGAGGCGAAAACTCTCGGGAAATCTGGACTTACTTGAAACTTTGTCAAAAATTGAATTGTCGACAAATCGCGCTTACATTCTGCTTAATTCAATACTGAAGCTTCAACACGCAGGACCTTATAAGCTACTAGCTAACCCGTATCCACTTCGTTGGGCGGTAAACATTTTTTTTACTTATTTTGATAAGAATTCATAATTGTTGTTGAATGACCAATAAACATCACTTAATGATTTAAATTATTTTTTTAATATAAAAAACTTTTTTTTGTGACTTCAATATAAAAGATAGACATATGCTATCGGTAACTTTTTTTTTCTCTAGAACTTAATCATATATCTCTCATCGTTAAGGCAGCGTTCTGTTATACCAGAACTATGTACCCTAATATGCTGACCTTTCTCCAACACCACAAAACTATATCCCTTCCTAACCAGCACCTTTCCCAGTACCTAACGTCAGCACTTTCCGAGTCCTCTCACGGTCCTCAATACCCGGCAGTTCATTCCCAGACTCGGTCCATAACACTCTTAGTCCTCATACTTACTCAGTGTTAAATAATAAGTATATTTAGTGAACAAATCTTTGTTAAATAATAAATATATATATTAAGGGAATAAATCTTTTTTTTAAAAGGGATGTTTAGAATATATAACAGTTCGTAAGAAACGTTTTTATTCGACCGTTTTTTCTACGACTTACTTTGCAAATCCGACTACCACAAACAAGTCCACTCTATCAAAAGTTATTGTACTTTGAATAACGGCTCGATTTAAGTACGAGAGAGAAGTAGACAAGTAAATGGACTTAATACGTGCAGATGATTTTATTATTCATTGTTTCTTTAAAAGGGCTCCACGTAGCCGACGTCGCGGGCACAGCTAGTCTATAAATATGAATAGAGAGATTTTTTTATTTAATAATTAAAAACTAAATTACACGTTTCTTTATATAACTCGTAACAATTTTAACATCCCAGTTTTTAATTTTTCATAAATAATAATTTTAGTTAATACTAGCTGTACCAGCGGCTTCGTCCGCATGAAATCTTATGTAAAAAACAGCGATTAATAAAGTCATCTGAATGTATTAGGTCCATTTACTTATCTGCTTTTCTCATGTAGTTAAGTCGCGATTAAAAATAAACAAGAGGTTTTTATTCGTTTCCCTAACTTTATCACTGTCAAATATTTGAAAGGGACGGATTATTTGCTTCGCGAACAAAAGACATCAACGCGTAGCTGTATTCATTGTTAATAATTTTTTTTATTATCTGTCATATTATTTACGTAGGAAGTATTGTGTGGGTTATATGAATGGAGGACATTAAGTAAATTGAATGAAACGTTAAAATATTGTGTACAGTGATGATGTAACCCTTGCTCATAAATTTTAATTCCTCATCATAAAAATCGCCCAAATTATCTATACTCATATTGTACTTATATTATTATTATGTTAGGTTACGTTCGTGGATACAGTAAGCTTTTTAAAACAAATCCATCAAGTTACTTCTATACTGTACGCTTGTAAGAATCCAGCTGTAATATTGTAGCACTGTTTGGTGCCCTCATTATCAACTATACATAAACCATATCGAAAGTATTCAAAGATATCAGATTCTAAGAAAGAAGTTAAGCTTACATCTTTATACAATAGAAGAATTATGCTGAACATGACTTTTCTATATAAACTTTTCAATAACCACGTTGGTAATTCAGAACTTTTGAATCGATTTAACATTAATATGCTTTCCAGACTACATAGATATCCAGTCTCTTTATTTGGTCACAAAAGCCACAGAATCAATTTAGGACATTTTTCCATCGTTCCCAGACTGTCATGTTAATTCAACGACCTTGTTAAAAATAAGAAAAGAAAAAAGCTTATACATTTGGGTTTTGGAATCTCTGGAACTACTGAGTCGATTCTTTCAAACATTCTTTCACTTTTAGGTATGTTTCTCCTGGGTGCCACATGCTACTTTTGGTAACTATATATTTTCAATAATTCATCACAATAAATGTTCTTAAAATCGACAAAATTTCTATAATATGCAGTGGGCTGCTTGAACAGTTTTAAATAAAGTAAAAAATCTATTGCAAATATACTCCATACATATAGCATAATAGCTACGTATATTACATATAACGCATAATAACTTTACAAAAAAGTCTGCGACACTATCCTTGTTATTTCAAAAAAGTTAAATACGTATTGAATGCTTGCTTTAAAAAAGTTTGGGTACTTTTGAGCCTTTGAGCCAACCCCACCTGCATGTAGTGCACCCTGCTGAATAACGAACGAGGCAATGGCGAAAGCGGGATGGTAGGGTTTTACAGCCTGACTGGATCGCAAAAACAATGTATATGGCGAAAAAGCCCGTCATAGTGATTCGCTTCTGCGGGTCGCGTTTCGGGATCAGCCTGTGCATATCCAGCTTTTCGCAGGTCGGCATGACATCGCCGACCGGCGATGGATAGTGTGTCACTCAGTGGTCGCCATTGTTTTTGGGTTGTACTGTGCTTACCATCGGGCTTAGTGCAGTGATTTTGCCGTACTACAATAAAAAAAAATAGCTAATCCAAAATGGAAATTTCGTGGCGATAAAGCACGTTAATTGATAAAGTTGGGGATGGAGAATAGGTAGCAACCGATTTGGCATAGACGAAGTTGCGTAGGTCAGCTAGTTTTAAATATTCTTATTTATCTGGGAAAATTTAATGGTGGTAGAGCCACGCTGAAATTATCACTGGTTTCAGCATGAATGGGTCGGCTCGTCCGGGGTACTACCACCCTCTCATAGAAAACCGACGTGAAGTAACAGTGCTTGCATTGTTGCGTTTCGTTCGGTCAGTGAGAGCGCCGGAGGCCCACCTCCTCTCCCCTCTCCTCGCTCCTGTCCCACTCCCTCCCCTAACCCTTCCCCCCAAAGGGTGGCAATCGCACTTGCGACTCCTCTGGTTTTGTTGGTGTCCATGGACGGTGGTGATCACTTAACATCAGGTGACCCACCTGTTCATTTGTCACCTATGACATAAAAAAAAATAAAAAAAATTGTGATACGCATCTTCTGTAAATGATTGTAATTTCCTCGCAATATCCTATTTAAAAATTTAGTCTATGATTTTGTGCTGCCATCTTGTGGACAAATACGCTAACTTTATCTAAGATACATTGAATATAACTAAATAATACTTATTCATGCGTATAGATGGCAGTAATTGGTAGATTTTAGTTTATAGAAAAGGTAATTAGTGTTGTTTTTTTTTCGAACTGGCTACGATATTGACCTAGCAAGGTCTTAACAGCATCACCGGACTACTAAGGCGAGCGCTTAAGGCACTCAGCTAGCTAAGCTAACTATTCATAAATATATGAGTTGTTGAAACATATATGTATACCAAGCATACATACCTCAACAACTCTTATATATACTCCGTATCGTTTAATTTTCTAAACTCTTTCAGTTTGATAAAGGGAAAAAATAAAACCCTTCCACTTGCATGTGTAAGCGTGTGTGCGTGCACGTGTGTGGAGGTGATATGTGTAATGTTGTCGCAGTGATGTAAGATTTTGTGTTACTGTATCGCGCGAGCAGCGCACTCAAGGGCTCCACGTCGGAGGAACGGACCTAGGCTTGAGCCGCTGCCGAAGGGGGCCTAATCTGGTATCTAATTAGTGTTGTTATATTTCACAACACGTGAATTTGGCCTTATTAAATTATAGTATAAAGTTTTTAAATGTTTTTTTTTTATATCATAGGTGGCAAATGAACTGGCAGGTCACCTGATGGTAAGTGATCACCGCTGTCCATAGACACTGGCAACACCAAGGGAGTCGCAAGTGCGCTGCCATCCTGTGTTTGGTGGAGGAGCGCGGGTAGTTGGTTGTTCCGGCGCTCTCAAAAATGTAACTATAAAATTATTAAATATAACTTAGTGTGTGGCCTGGTGGCGTTTTTCATTATCAAAATAAACTAGTAATCTTCTCCATAAAGAACTAATGTAACAATCTTATTTTAAGTTGTTCAAATGATAATGGTATTTATCGATCTAAGAATTGCTAATTACATACATGATTAAGGTCCACTACACATCAACATAATATGTTCTTCTCACAGTTACATGTGTTTTATGGCAAGAATAGTTCTATTCTATTTTTATAAATACAAAATACACTCGAAGCGATGATGGCTTAGTTGATAACGTTTTTGGACACTGCTCGATGGAAGCAGCTTCATCCCTTGCTTTGATGAAATCATAGTGTAGGAGATGATCACCACCACAAAACCGAATTGGTGCTGGGCCCATCAATATTTTCAATCCGGGGTTGTGACCACTCTGAGTAAAACTGTAGTGCACAGCAACTCTATTTAATGCGTAATTGCGATTATTATTAAACCACTTACCTTACAGACTTGGCGTCCCTGGTAAGCTCTCACTGTGCTGTTCCGTGTGTAGTAGTGTGTGTATAGTGTAATTGTATGTAAAATGTGTAGGATAGCACAAACACTCACAACAAATAATATTAATGTCCAATAGTCTTAGAGCAATCAAATATCAAGTCAAATATCAAATTCATTCAACAAACAAATATTACAAATATTAATACGCGTTGGACGTCACAACGCTTCCAAAACCGCACAAGAATGTCCTTGCATCCGAGGCGAAAGTAGGTAGAAGGACCCTTTTTTTTTATAACAATTTTTATTAACGGTTTAGTTTGTCCCGTGCACATTCCTTAACAAACCCCCGTCCCGGATATAAGGATTATGTCCGCTAATAAATTGGCAAACGGGCTAATGTAGCAATTGCTCGGTGCAAAACCGAATCTCCAACCATAACTTCGGCAACTCTGGGAACTCCATCCGATCCAAAAATCAATTTTACAATACGCCCTCGACGCCAATGCAACGGCAACAAATTAGGCTCTTTTACTAATACAAGATCTCCCACTTTGGGAGGATTTGTCTTATCCGTCCATTTAACGCGCTGCTGCAAAGTATGCAGATACTCAAGAGACCAACGGTGCCAAAAACTCTGAGACATCTGCTGTAACAGTTCAAAACGAGTCAAACGTGATATTTTCACGTCCCTGAAGGGGTACTCGGGCAGAGCGTTAAGTGGTTGGCCAATCAAAAAATGCCCGGGAGTTAAAGCTTCTAAATCATTTGGATCGGATGAGAGAGGACAGAGAGGGCGCGAGTTTAGAACGGCCTCAATTTTACAAAATACACTAGCAAGTTCTTCAAATGTCAAAATGGTTTCACCAATAACGCGACGGAGATGCGTTTTT
>MU158746.1:318562-346506 GCA_015888305.1 Antheraea pernyi | reverse complement strand
AAATTATAAGCCAAGCCAACCCGGATACAGAGCCTAGTGTACAAATAAATTTATTACAAACAAATTAATCAAAGTTAATAAACGAATACAATACAAACTTATACACTACAAACAAATACAATACAAACAAAATTATATTTATGCAACAAAACAAATTCTTATACATTAACGGAGCACAGATATATTAACAATTTATATTTAAGTAAGTGGACGCCAACCGTAAGTGGTTATTACGCAACAAACAAAACGCGAACTAACCGTGGTTTGCTATCAAAATATACGATTATACGGGCAAAACCACGCTCTGCTACCAAAAATTGTAGGAGATGATCACCACCACAAAACCGAATTGGTGCTGGGCCCATCAATATTTTCAATCCGGGGTTGTGACCACTCTGAGTAAAACTGTAGTGCACAGCAACTCTATTTAATGCGTAATTGCGATTATTATTAAACCACTTACCTTACAGACTTGGCGTCCCTGGTAAGCTCTCACTGTGCTGTTCCGTGTGTAGTAGTGTGTGTATAGTGTAATTGTATGTAAAATGTGTAGGATAGCACAAACACTCACAACAAATAATATTAATGTCCAATAGTCTTAGAGCAATCAAATATCAAGTCAAATATCAAATTCATTCAACAAACAAATATTACAAATATTAATACGCGTTGGACGTCACAACGCTTCCAAAACCGCACAAGAATGTCCTTGCATCCGAGGCGAAAGTAGGTAGAAGGACCCTTTTTTTTTATAACAATTTTTATTAACGGTTTAGTTTGTCCCGTGCACATTCCTTAACACATAGATAGCATGGTTGTAGGATTTTTTAAGTCTGCCTGGCTAGATACCACCTGAAACTTTTGTAAATATTGTAAATATAATGTCGTTCAAACAATTGAACAAATAAATGAAATGTCGCGTGTCTCTATAATTATCTCTATATCTATATACCTTTTATCATCGTTTTAATAAACAGTCTATTTCACGCTTTATTATTATTATTATTACGCTGTCCGTGTCAGTCTAGGATCTTATAGTAGTGAGCCCGAAGCTTCTACACATCTTTATGTTGAAAATCGGTCGCCAGATACATGTTGGTGTGTTCTGGAAGTTGCACTTGAGAGAAAACCGCCTCTAGGTTTAATGTATTTATCATAATAGGTCTCGTCATCATTTAATATCTGATAAGATTGTAATCTAAAACTAATATTAGAAGGAGGTAAAGTTTGTGAGGTTATTTTTCTTTTTATTGTAGCACTGCAAAATGACTGCACTGTGCCTGATGGTAAGCACAGTACAATCCAAAAATAATGGCGACCACCGAGTGACACAGTATCCATCGCCGGTCGCCGCTGTTATGCCGGCCTGCGAAAGGCTGGATATGCACAGGCTGATCCCGAAACGCGACCCGTTAAAACGATACCTATGACGGGCTTTTTCGCCATATACATGGTGGTTGCGACCCAGTCGGACTGTAAAACCCTACCACCCGGCGTTCGCCATTGCCTCGTTCGTTATTCAGCAGGGTGCACCACGTGCAGGAAGGAGGTTGGCTTGGATGGCTCAAGTCTTTGATGTTATTCGACACTCCTTACACGCCATGTAGGGGGTATTCCCAGGAACTACTGGTCCGATTTGAAAAATTCTTTCAGTGTTATATAGCGCATTTATTGAGGAAGGCTATAAGCTATATATCATCACGCTAAAACCAATAGGAGCGGAGCACCAATGAAGAATGTTTCAAATTCGGGGCTTTTTTCCTCTTGTGATCTTCCGCTGCGTTAGCCCAAACTATCTATTTCACACGAACGAAGTCCAGTAACATATAAAGTATAAAAGAAAGTAATAAAACAAAACAGAGATATTTTTAAAACTATTTATTTTATTAAAAGTATAAAACATTAACTTAATTCAAATTTAAAAATAAATAATTAAAACTATATCATACAAACATTGACAAGTCGTCTACATTCTACGTCAGTGTCAATTATATGTTTTAACAACGCGTAGTTCTATACTGAACATGTCAACAATGAGTGTAGAAAAAAAAATGATACAAAATAATAATTGGCACGAATGACGCGTGAAGAAAAATTGTCTATATAAAAGCCAGAAGTGGTCATTGAGAAAAACCAGTAATGGATTTTATTATTCCTATTCTTATTTATGATATTATTATTCTGTTGTTGATTAGTCGTGGCCATATTATTAGGAATAGTAAATGTAGATCGGTGTTATCACAGTGTGCGAACAAATAAGCATTATGCAGGAACCAGTATGTGTGAAGGGGAGAGCACTTGAATGAATGATTCAATGAATGATGATTCTGTAGGTGGTAGAGCCTCGCTGAAGCTTACTGGTTTCAGCATGAATGGGTCACCTCGTCCAGGATAGTACCACCCTCTCATAGAAAACCGACGTGAAGTAACAGTGCTTGCATTGTTGCGTTTCGTTCGATCAGTGAGAGCGCCGGAGGCCCACCTCCCGTCTCCCCAAACACAACCTGGCAACGCAATTGCGACTCCCCTGGTGTTGCTAGTGTCTATGGACGGCGGTGATCACTTAACATCGGGTAATACGCCTGATGTTACACAACTGAATAATAATAAAACTCTTTATTGCACACTCGATGAAAATATACAAAATTAGTCATCAGTTTACAATATGTGTACAGTTAGGCGGCCTTATCGCTTAGAGCGATCTCTTCCAGGCAAACCTAAGGAGACATTTGATTATCATAACTACCGGGTGGCACTATAAATAGATAAAAAATACAAAAACTATAGATAAAAGTAAAAAAAAAGAAATAACGCAATACAATAGTTATATTATGACAGCGAGAGGTAATGCCGGTGGAGATATTTTTTAAATAACGTCACGGATCTTGCCTGCCTAATATCACAAGGGAGTGCGTTCCGTAGGCGTACAGCTTGAACCGCAAATGATTCACTATAGAATATAGTGTGACAGATATAGTAGTGTATAGTAGTTAGTCTATAGTACATAGAAATATAAACAAAACAATCATATATTGAGTTATACTCTATTGAAAATATCATTGACACTATTTATATTGTATATTTTATAATCCATTATGATTACATTCATTTAATAATCCCATATAAATATTACTTTAAAATATACATGATATGGAGTTTATAAAAATACATTTGTACAAACGCTACGAAGATACGACACCGTATTTACAAGAATGTAATTCAAATTTAACGAGATCTTTTCAATTACTGTTCACTATATTTGTTAATACCGTTTGATTAATTATTTACTATCTGTAGTAATTTCCATGATCCAATTACATATTATTTAAATATTTTTGTTTAAGTTAATTAAGGCTACAATCACATTTAGTTATATTTCAAAGGTTTTATCGCTTAACCACAATCTCACCTAATGTTAAGAGACGTAGTGATCTAAAATAATAAATAATATAAACGCTGTTATAATACACATATCTGCTTTATTTCGGCGACTCCAGATATATAGCTAGAATTGCTGTTCTGCAGTAATGGCCATTTCGAATCAAAATAATTTTTGTTTGGCTAAGAATTCTAATTTCAAATTAATTTTATTTTAAAAACGTGGAATTCTTGTTCCATAAGTAGTCATTTGTTTAATGATTAGTGCTACATTTTCATCGCATTTCAATTGTTTTTGTCATCATGGATACGTTAAAAATTTGAGTAATTATGGAATATGATTACCGTCGTGGCAGCAACGCGCGACTTCATACTGCACAGCAGACGGTCTCCAAGTTGCAAGAACTGTGGTTGGAAGTTCTCCGTCACCCGCCCTACTCATCAGACCTTGTGCCTACAGACTACTACTTTTTCCAGAATTTGGATAACCCCTTGGGGGGAAGAAAATTCAATAGCCGAGAGGCAGTACAAAATGCCTTTGAAGAATATGTTGCCTCTCGTCCAGCTGATTTCTTTAAGAAGGGCAGCAATAAACTGCCACTGTGTTGGCAAAGATGCATTGATTGCATGGGTGACTACTTCGATTAATACAAATAAAAAATACACGAAAAAAATCTTTTAAATTTTTTCATACAAAACGGCAATTTCACAGGTAAAGACCTTAATACATTTGCTACTATAAGTTCCATCATTCTTAAAGTTACTTTTTTTCCAATGGAACACAAAATGGATTTATTTTAATTTATTTTTAATCAACTCATTCGTATGCTCACAAAAACATAGTATAATTATTTATGTACAACATTTATTATCTTGACTATAAAAACTTCATAAAAGCTTTAACAGATGGCGGTGTTACACAGTCTTTGATATTTTGAAATAACAATGTTATTCAACATTTCTTATAAAAATAATTATGTTATTACACGTGACAAATTTAGACATTGAAAAATAATATTGCTGTCCAAAAGCATATACATATATGCGGAATTGAAAAAAAACGTAAAACTAATATAATTTTTTGTTTGCATGTTAATTTCTGTTCTGAAATTAAACTATTGGTTGTATGCTGTTAAAGCTAAGGTTATATATTTGTCTACTTTTCTCAGATTTGTGTGTTACTTAGATCCGCCCAATTTAATATATTATGATAGATTTCGATTTTGAATTGTTTTTCTATCAAAAGCTTTAGTAAGCTGTAAATAATTGTCACTTGGGATTTAAAACTCGCTTAATTTCATACAATGTTCCAAGTAAAAAATGGTTTTACTTTTTATTAAAAAATATGTTTTTCATTTTCAATTTTTTTATATTGACTTTACTACTGTTTAATAAATATGTCTTTTGATTTAGTTCAGTTATTAATTTTTTTTTTTATTTTTCTCAAAATTAATTTGGTTGTAGTAGGTAGCGTAGTCAGTTCGAAAAAAAAAATCAAATTTAATGTAAAAATGCATTGGATGTATTAAGTAAAGATAAGGTTTATATATTTTTCAAATTTTTTCAAATTTTTTTTTATTTATTATTGTCGTCCCCTTTCCCTATTGCGATATTATATTATAATAGGAGATTTAGAGTTTGAATAGTTTTTCTATCAAATTCTTTAGAAGATAACTAATTATCACTTGGGGTTTAAAAAATTGCTTGATTTTATATAATATATTTCAAGTAAACGACATTCATATGTTTAAATTAAGAATATGTTATTGTTGTATTTTTTTTTTCTATTGACTTTAGTACTGACCTCGTATAATTTAATAAATATTTTTTTATTTATTTGAGTTGCTCATTTTTTTTCACAACTGCACCTATAACTATGATTACGGTTCATGTGATTTTTTATGGATTTATTAACTTATCGATCCATGGAACGAATTTCTGTATGTTGGTGTAGACCCCGGGGAGGTGCTCGCGGCCGCACCCGATACCCCATGACACGAGCCCGATGAGGGTGCTCCGCCCCTCGTACTTCATAGTAAGAGGTCCTCCGCTGTCACCTTGACATGAGTCACGCCCCCCCTAAACATGAATTAATAGACATATTTTGAAATTGCCGTAAAAAAAAACCTATTTTTTTTTGGCAAACAATCTTCTAGCCGATTATTACTGCCATTGTCGAATAGGTAATGATGACATTATAAGTTTCAATGCGATTTTTTCAATGAAATCCTCGAGTAACAATTAGTTTTGATTTCATTAAAATCGATTCACTCTATCAAAAGTTATTGTAATTTTAATGGCGCCGCGACTTAAGTATGAGAGAAAAGTAGATACGCAAATGGACCAGGGGCGTCGCTACCGCCGTATTTGCCGTGTCAATTATACGGGGCCCCCGGGCCACGGGGGCCCCCAAAGTGTGTAAGGAAAAAGAATAAAAACTTTCTAATTTATTTTATTTTACAAATGACAAAATTCTATAAAGCAATTCCATTTTTTTCCCGCCTTAAGCGTGCGTTCAAAAGTTGGCAACACTCTACATCGTTATGGCGGGCTGCGGGACTTCCCCGTTTTACTTACTATTCGATTTTTATTTGTAAAATGGGTAAATTATGTGATAAATAAATATTTCTTCTCACAATATTTTTTTTCTTTTGTGTAAAATCTTTACCTCCATATAAGGGCCTCCAAAAAAATTTTTATACGGGGCCCCGACAAGGCACGCTACGCCACTGAAATGGACTAAATACATTTAGATGCTTTTATTAGTTAGAATAAAATGAAAAAAGAAAGAAAATATTTTTAATTTTAATTTTGTACCTATCAACCTTGGAATGGCATATACAGTGCAGATTTTCATAAAGACCTATTTAAATGGGTACTAAAAATAGGATAGTTTTGAATCTATCGATCTTGGAATGGTCTATGCTGTAAACAATTTCATGAAGGTCTAATAAGGGTAGTAAAAAGAATTTGACCCAGTATTACCTCTTTATATCCGGCACAGAGGAACACGTCGTGTATGGTCTCGCGGCGTCCGGCCGCGCGGAACCAACGCTGGCATCTCTCATTCGGTATCACCTCCACATCGACTTCCTGATTTATTATTATTAACCATTAACTTCGTCATAGGAGTTTTTTTTTATTGTAACATAGCAAAGTGACTGCACTGTGCCTGATGGTGAGCACAGTACAATCCAAAAACAATGGCGACTACCGAGATATGGAGAGCCACGCTGAAGCTATTACTGGTGTCAGCATGAATGGGTCGGCTCGCCCGAGGTAGTACCTCCCTCTCATAGAAAACCGACGTGAAGTAACAGTGCTTGTATTGTTGTGTTTCGTTCGGTCAGTCTCCTCTCCCTCCCCTAACCCTTCCCCCAAAGGGTGGCAACGCACTTGCGACTCCTCTGGTGTTGTTAGTGTCTATGGACGGTGGTGATCACTTAACATCAGGTGACCCACATGTTCGTTTGGCAACTATGACATAAAAAAAAAGATGCGTTATCCCTCGCCGGTCGCCGCTGTCCGTCAACAACAACCTCCGTCCGAGTCCAGAGGTGACCAGTGCTAATCATCTCACCACTACTGGATATGCATGAGCTGATCCTGAAACGCGACGCGCAGAACGAATCACTATTACGGGCTTTTTCGCTGCATATATGGTGGTAGCGATCCAGTCGGACTTTAAAACCCTACCACCCAAAATGAGTTTAGAAAAGGCTTGCCATGCTTCAGCTCCATCGCGATGGTTTCCTTCACCACAAATTCAGACTTAGTAAAAATTTGAATTTACGCCATTCGATGCGGACTCCGAGTATGCTACGGTTGAACTAATAGTGCTTCATAAAAAAATGACAATAAAATGAATTGATGCATGAATGAGTACCTGCAGTACTGTTGGGACGGTGCTCTGTCCATGCCTTGTTCTTCCCCATCCCGCTACCGTCGCCATCTTCCCAGCTAGTTTCATTTGTTTTTGCGGTAGACATACCTAGGAACAAAATATACCAGGTGACTGTTTCAAGGGTGTCACCGTTCACTCGTCTGATAGTTCACGGTCACATTTAACATATAAAATAATAATATACAAACAAATACTAATAAAAAACAAAGAGAACCTTCGTTAGTTTGTTGTAAAAAAAAGTATGGGAACGACACTTTTAAACGTAAAAAAATTACACCTAGGTTCAATGAACAAAATCGAAGAGGCGCTTTTCAAGGAAACTGTTTATTGTCAGAATGCCGCACGGTCAAACAAAACGAAGCGGGGCACGGGCCGAAGTGCGGGGCACGGGCCGGAGTGCGCGGCACGGTGTAGGTATTCACCGCGTCGGTATTTATTACACCAGTTAGTTTTTTTGTAAGTAATCTGATGTTGAGTGGATATCTGATTTGCGTTTCTCGAGATAATTAGGTCAAATATTAAACTTAAGCCGGACCAAGGAGAGATGGGCCGGGGGCCCGTCTCTCCATTGCACTGGTTTGGCCGTCTGGGAGACAGTCGGGATGTACCAGGCTGTCTCTCTTTAGCGCGGGAGGCCCAGGATTAGGCTGGGCCGGCTGCCCACAGCGACATGGTTGCTAGATAGCTCGAGCCCGTGTCGCTCCATCAAGGCAGGAGAGGTAAATCGGGGGGTTTTAGTCCGTGGGTGTCGGACATAACCCACTCTCTCCCCCGGGAGGGTGGGTAACCATAAAGGATTTCCCCTCGTCAATAAAAAAAAGGTCAAATATTAAGCACCTGCAAATATTGCAACTCTTCAACCATTCAGCCGGTTTATCAGTAAAACTTCCTTTATGTTCACATTCCTTTTCATTTTTTAAGGGGGCATTAATTCATTACGTGAACACCCAAAGGGGGCACTAGCGGAATGTCACTAAATCTCACGTGGGAGAGAGGGGATTCAGCAAATATCACGTAATCTTTTTCGAGCAAAAAATTGTGTAAAAATGTGAGAAAATCAAGTTAACTTAAATTAAAACATGTTCTAGAGTAAAACATACCTAGATCGAAGACAATTCTTCTTTATATGAAAATGAATATATGTAAAGTTATAGAGTCAGAATATTATAAAATAAAACCGTTACGGACTCGTAGAAAGATGGCTGATATAATGCTTATAAACGAATTGTAGCAGAGTTTCATAGTCTCCTGATTTTCTTAGTAGTCCGGTGAAGCTGAAGACCTTGCCGGGTCAATAGCATAGTCAGTTCGAAAAAAAAAATGATTTTCTTCAAAAATATACCATTAATGTGCCACTTATATGCAATCGTTTATTTAATCGGCAAACTTTTAATCTACAATTAGCAAGAACTAACATATGCCAACACTGCTCTTTGTATCGCCTGCTTTCTTTTTATAATAGCTTATGTTTCAAATTTGATATATTCTTTGTGCTTTTTTCGTCTAATCGAATTTTTTTTATTGAAATATTCAATTTAATTTTTGTTTGTTTTAATGCTATGAAACCCTCTCTTATTTTGTATATTTTATTTTCACCTTTAGCAGGGTTTATGTCATTTTTTGTTTATCGAACTCAATTTTTTGTTAGATAAATAAATAATCCTATAGAACTATTGACAAATATAATGTAGAAAATCGTTCACCGAACCGATTTTTTTTCTAATCTTTAAATTTTTGGTTTCAAAGAGCGAATCCTATTTCTAAGCGTACGTTACGCAACCATTGCTGCATCAATGTAATCAAATGTATGAAGTGCTAAATATACTCAAAAGTAAAAATGTTAAAATGACATTCGTCCCAAGGGACATATGCCTTCCGAATGTTTTTTTCACTTTGTTCCTGTGAGGTTTAACAACTATATTTATAACCAGCTGTGCCCGCGACTTCGTCTGCGTCGATGTTTGTGTAAAAACAGTGATCAATAAAGTCATCGGAATGTATTAACTCCATTTACTTCTCTACTTTTCTCTCGTACTTACGCCGCGTAGTCATTAATACTACAATAACTTTTGATAGATCGAACCGATTTTAATGAAATAAACACTAAGTTACTCCCGAGGATATGCATTAAGAGAGGTGTTATTGTGAACCCAGTACTTTAGCAATGATGCGTGTTCATACAAACAAACAGACAGACAGACAGACAGACAGACATTTCTAAAAATGATTTTCTAAAAATGATTACTTATTCCTAGGCACTTGCAACAATTTATTTCAAGGAAATCGAAAGTGTACATTCTTATTATATGTATAGACTAGCTGTGCCCGGGACTTCGTCTGCGTGGAACCTTATTTAAAAACAATTATTAATAAAATCACCCGAATATATTAACTCCATTTACTTTTCTCTCGTACTTAAGTCGCGTCCTCATTAAAATTACAATAACTTTTGATAAACTAAATCGATTTTAATGAAACCAAGCCTAAACGTTACTCGAAGACATGCTTTATGTTTCTCGTGAGGTTTTGTCGTGAGCGCAGTACTTTAGCAGTGATGCGTGTTCAAACAAACAGACAGTCAGACATTTCTAAAAATGATTGAAATGTATTCTATTACTTATTTCAAAACATCTGCAACGATTTTTTACACAAAAATCTAACTGACACGTTAGATTTCGATTTTTATTATATGCATAGATTAATAAATACGCAATTATATAAGTTCCATTTACTGGTAGTATGTGCTGTTTGAAGACGACTCCTCTGTCAAGCTGTACTAAAGCGACATCGTTCCTGAAGTCCGCCGGTTCGTATGAAGGATGAACTTCCTTACGTTGGACGGAAAACTCCTCGTGTGAGTATTTCTCAGCGGCGTCGCGGACGTCCCATTCACCGAGCCTCACTCGTAGCTGAGAGTTCGGTGTTCTGGAAAATGAGATAACGAATGAGAGGAGAAATAATTATGAATGAGAAATGAAAGAGCGAGACACTGTAATCGATTGTGGTCATTACCAATTATATTATAACTAATAAGCTGTAGATACTTTACCTGCATGATATTTTGAATATTATTACATAAAGTTCTACTGTAAAGCCACATTGTCTTAGGGTGCATTCCGTTTAGACGATTTGTGTCGGACTGCTGCCGTACGGTCGATACACCGATTTATGAGTAGGTGTCGTACGACGGTAGTATGACCTAAAACGTCTAATTCGGAGTGCGATGTGGTTGCAGTCCGACTGTATCTTAGTGATGCACACCAATACTTGCATTCGGTCAAACCATGGATTCAGGCGAGGAAGGGTTATAGTTGGTTATGCTCTCATTAAAAAAAGATTGATTAAAGAAATAAATGATTACCTGTATAGTTCTTTTCATTCGTATTTTTATTTTTTTAAAATTGATATATTTTTTTTTTACATATATCTTCCCAAGCCTTTTATTCTATATAAGATTAAAATAAACATCATATTTTGAGTATCATACAGCGAGCCGGACCTGCATTTTGGGTGTAAGGGGTGCCGAATAACATCACAAGACATGAGACACCCAAGCCAACCTCATCTGCACGTAGTGCACCCTGCTGAATAACGAACGAGGCAATGACGAAAGCGGGGTGGTAGGGTTTTACAGCCTGACTGGGTCGCAAAAACAATGTATATGGCGAAAAAGCCCGTCATAGTGATTTGCTTCTGCGGGTCGCGTTTCGGGATCAGCCTGTGCATATCCAGCTTTTTTCAACCCGGCATGACAGCGGCGACCGGCGATGGATAGTACATCACTCGGTGGTTACCATTGTTTTTGGATTGTACTGTGCTTACCATCAGTGCAGTCACTATGCCGTGCTACCATAACATAAAAAATCGTCTATATTTTTGTCCTCCATAGTAAGAAAGTAGGCAAAGTTATTTATTTTACGACAACTCAAAGTGCAAATCAAAAAAGAGGCACATCGCAACCGCGATGTTGCCGTCCTGCTAACGGACGTGCGCCGGGCTACTCTCGCCCGTTCTCGGTTCGACATATTTTGTATGAAAAACGTAACCGTCCGTGTGCAATGCGTTAATCTGTTTGCGCGGCAGCAGTGTGATACCAACCGCTTAAATCGAAGGAGCCCTTACATAAAAGGTAATGTAAGTAAGGAAGGAGGATGGTATATTCTCAATATCGGCGGTGAAAAAGAAATAGTTTTTTTCTTCTTCTTCTTTTATGCACACTCTCGGTCCGCACCTTTTTTTGCTATCGTTTTATTTAACGTGCAAGTTAAAAATCGTATCTGTGAGCAACTATTGGGTGTTTTTTTTTATTATTAATTATTTATAATTTTTTCATATATTTATTTCTTTATTTTTATGGTGTCGCTTAACTATTTTATAACGGTTTTTTTAAGACGTTATTGCCTTTATGGCGGTTTCATTTTGGTTCTTTATCGCGATCTTTAGGCTATAATCCACAATATGCCGCGCCGGAGCGTCCATGGCCCGATGGATGAACCTACTAACCGCGTCGTCAGTCACGTCGGTATAGTAGACACAGGTGTGAGTGTGTCTGGATATTGCCACTATAGCATGTGAAACACTATCGTGGATTTGCATCCTTCTGCCCTTTGTTTGCAGGATCACCACCGATTTGAAGGTCAATTCTTGGGATTCGTGGACTGTCAGAACGCGCGATCTTTCCCCTACCCCGTAGCCCTTGTCTATCTGGCTTTGTTATGAAAAGAAATAGTTATATATTGCTTAGATACGGGTGGATTGACGGGGCAGCCGTCAAATATAAGCTAGTTAGCCAAGTTTTACCAAGCCGCTGTCGAAGCGCTTATGATGTACCTACAACTTTTTATTTATAATATTATTGGGTCGTTACACATTAATCTGTAATATATTTTATTGAATTATAATTTACGAATTAAAAACTTCTTTAGGTGCGTTGACCGGTTTTTTTTTATAGGAGATTTCGCGTCTCGACATGCTAGTAAGCGTGACTGAACGTATTGTGCTTACAAGTGTGAAATCATATCAAAAATATTCGATCATATTTCTTAGGGTCTTATTAGGTTTTTATCATTTCAGGTTATCAGGATTTATGAGTCTTTTCTAAGTCTTTTTTCAAAATCCTTTTAAGACTATTTCAATAAAAATCAATCATTGCATGTATAAGGCCGCGTCAAATGTTATGGCCGCCGTGAATATAGCTGCGTACATCACAAATTTACGTAGTAATAGGTATTTTATTATATGCGTAACATCGAGATAACTTAAGGCTAAATAAATTCCAATTTAGATTCCTAGAATACTACTTTTACTTTGTTTTGTACTCAAATCTTAATGATATTATGCGCAAGCCCATACTCATGGCTATATTCAGAGCGGCCAAAGAGTTTGGCGCGGACTATATGTAAGCGCATTACTTCAGAATGTCTTCTATGGCTCTCTTTTCGTCTTTTATTACTAATTACATTTTAGTTCCCCCCCCCCCTTATAATAAAAAAAAAGTGTGTGTGTATACTTATGTACACGCGTTAAAAGTTATATTTCTTTGACGTAACTAGAAAAAAATCTTTTCAAAAATTTTATCTTTCGCCTTATTCTACGTTTGTAGAAAAAACGACGCTAACAATAGAAAATGGGTGTCGGTTTTTCGTGACGGTGTGCGCGCGTAAAAATATACTTTGATCATTTTTCCCTGACGCGCCAAAAGAAGTATAACTTCAAAAACCTTGACAAATTACCAAAACCTTCCCTATGAATCACTTTATCTACTGGTGAAAACTGCATGAAAGTCCGTTCAGTCGTTTTCGAGTTTATCGTGAACAGACACATAGACAGACGTGGCAGAGGACTTTGTTTTATAATATTTAGTAATGTTTAGTTATTCAGTTACCATTGTATTTCATTATATGGTCTTCATGTAAAGGACATGTAACCCGTAAGAAAGCCGGGGCGGCAACTAGTATAAATACAAAGAGACCATATCTTAAAGTTAAACCATTTAATTACGATAATTATTTAAAAATAATCATAAAATCGACAACCTTAGACGGTTTGGGATAGAATTACTAACAGAAAAGAGAATTATACAAAGAAATTGATGAACTTACGTGGCAACACAATGAGCTGCTGTTATGACCCATCTATCAGATACAAGGGCTCCGCCGCACGCCAGCTTTTTGCTAAGAAAACCGGACTTAATAAGAGCCGCTTGCCACGGATGGGAACCGAAGCCCGTCGAATGACCTCCAACGATACGGTTTGACCTTGTGTAGTGTTCACCGCAACCTGAAATTATAGTGAAAGTATTTAAGCGTTTGAATAATTTAAGATAATTCGCTCCAAAAATTGCAATTTTTGGAGAAAGCTAACAAAATAGCGACATCCATAATGTTCTCCAGAATCTTGATTATACACACGTCAGCGTTGTGGAATGGGTTATCCAGTACGGTCTTCCCCAAGGCTATGACATGAGGCACTTCAAAAAGGGATTTCTTCATGGTCGGTAACATAACAGTGATAGTCCTGGTGTTACAGTTGTCCATAGGTAACGGTAACTATTAACCATCAGACGGGTCATCTGCCTATTTACTGCCCTTTGGTTAAAAAAGGCAAACAAACTTATACTGATTATCCTTGAAAACCATAGCAAGTTTGATATATTATTTTATTACCTTCAAGATGAACCCTATTATCGACAACATGAGTATGATGTACGGGTTGTGACTTTTGTTATGTTGTGTTTTTAACGCAATATGTAATACTATTAAGTAATTAATACTATTTTAATTAGGGTTCTTAGTCACTTGGAATTATTCTTGTATCTGCAACCTTCGCTAATTTACCCATCAAGCGAAATTTAAACAATACTGTTCATAACGCCGATATTTAAAAAAACAATCATTATACAAACGGTGGAAAGGCTAATTGGCTATCATTGAAAAACTGCCAATGGCAATTAGTCCTCCCACTGTCAAGTCGTACATAGAACATAGCTGTTTGGAAGGTATATTAGAAGCGTGTGCTATAATATATAACAAAGGCGGTGATGATTATGAAAACGCAGTGCTATATTAAATAAGCGTTAAAGATGGACAGTATCATGTAATGAAACTCAAACATTTTGTTTCTGAATATTCCGCTACACCAACGGTGTTACATTTTTTAAAGTTATGGGATATTCCCCAAACCTTTTTTATGTTACAGAACTAGCTTTTGCTCGTGAGATCGCTTGTCTTAATGGAGACATTGACAATAAAATATAGTTCATATTACTCGCTGAAAATGTAGCTAACTATAGGTGATGAAATTTTTCAAATCAGGTAGTTATTTTTTGGGTTTATCTATAACATAATCTTTTCTGTTATTAATAGTAACTTAGATAAATAATAAAGCAGTTATAAATTAGAATTACTGCTAGCTTCTAATATAATATTAGATTTTTTTAGTAGTCAAAATAATTCAATGATTTGTGTGCCATAACTGATACGTTGCACTTGGATTCTACAGAATCGTGGTTCAACACTATTACTATTATAATCTATATTGGACCTCAGATTCCGTTTTATGAAAACGAAGAGAAGAAACTAGAGAGTGAGGCTGCCATCGTAAAATTAATATCAGTCGATAAACTAGGTACCTTCGACGGGTTTTGCAAGCTGCATTTGAAAGCCATTACTTTCTGTAGTTTTATTTAACTATATTAAATAAAAAATATATATAAAATGATGTATTGAAAGCATTCTGTCCAAAATTAAAATCTATAGCTTGGGGTATTTAGTCGTTCATGTTGTTCCCACACTAGATAAGTTTTAATTACATTTTTGAATGTTGAAATGTTTGTTGAAGTGTTAAAAGATATAATTGCAATTATAAAGTCGTAGAAAATCTTGGGTACAATGCAGGAATTAAAAGACAAATACTTAAATTTCTTTAAAAATAAATTGATTCCATTAATAACAAAACAATTGAGTTCCGAGTATAATAAAAATATAGATATAGCATTGCTTTACAAAATAAAATCTCACCAGGAAAACTAGGCCTTTGTGGCGTGTTACCGTTCGTTTGTACCGGTTTATAATCATCATCACCTTCGTTCATATCATCATCAACACCGGCATGGTGATTAGGTTTGTAATAAACCGGTTTTGTTGTACTCTCATGGTATGACGGTTTCACATGAAAATAGTTATCCTGCCAGTCCGGTTTCTGGTTGTGACCGGTTTGTTCGTGGTTTACGCCCGGTTTCGGACGGTTGTAGTGTGGTTTCGGCCGGTTCTGTTCTGTGTATATGATGACTGGTTCTTCGAAATCGTTTGTATTTTGATAGTTATAACTGTCGTGTGGGAATGTACCGATGAACTCTATAAGGTCACCTGTTTTGAGATGTTATTTATGTTAAATTGGTGTTATGGCATAAATTGCTATTAGTTCAATTTCGTGGATACGTAGTGTGGTATAATTCAATGTTTTTTTATATCATAGGAGGCAAACGAACAGGGTCACCTGATGTTAAGTGATCACCACCGTCCATAGACACTTGCAACACCAGAAGAGTCGCAAGTGCGTTGCCGTACTATGTTTGGGAGAGGGGGAGCGGGGCGGGAAGGGGGGGGGGCAAGGCAAATGGGCCTCCGGTGCTCTCACTGACCGAACGAAATGCAACAATGCAAGTACTGTTACTTCACGTCGGTTTTCTGTGAGAGGATGGTACTATCCCGAGTGAGCCGACCCATTTATGCTGAAACCAGTAATAGCTTCGGCGTGGCTCTACCACCAACATAATTATCATTACAGTATATATTACAATTATTTAAACTTTAAAGGTGTAGAAATTTGTGTTGATTTTACTTTGCACTTCTGCCAGGAATTGATTAATCGCTGCCATAAACTTCAAGGGTATAGTTATTTGAGTTGATGTTACTTTGCACTTCTGTCTGGAATTAATTAGTCGCTGCCACCGCAATCGATTACACGTGTGTTACTATTTCCTACAGAAGAGTCAACATTGATATGAAGATGTTCTGAGAAACAGTGAAACACATCGATTTTGGTCGCTATAAGTTTTATCTTAAGATTTTGCGTCGATTAATTAATTCCACGCAGAAGTGCAAAGTAACATCCACTCAAATTTTTAACTATGGGTTTCCGCAAAGTAACACCGTCATCAATGAAATTTAAAGATGTAACGCCTATTTGAATATACTTTACTAGCTGTGTCTGCGGTTTCGCACGCGTTTGTTATTATATGTCGCTCTTATTATTTATTGTAGTAATATGGATATGGATGGCGTGAAATTATTATCTTGTATTCTAACAATACAGAAGTTAATCGATTGCAGCGTATTGTATTGTAGTTAGGATGCATAGAAATGGGAGTACAAACAACATCGGACAGATGTCCAATAGACCCTTAAGATAAATTTATTATTTACTTTAGGCAGAATAAAAAAAAGTAGTTAAATTATAAGCCACTAGCTTTTGCCCTCAGCTTCGCTTGCATTAATGTAGATTTGACCTGTTCCTGAGGAACAGTATTTGTCTGGTAGCAATATTTATGTCATTTTCTCTACTCCTGACAAAGTGTACGCAAAATTTCAAGATAATTGAATTTTTAATTAAGGCATGAACGTGTAAGAAGCAAACAAACAAACTCAGATTCAGAAGTGTAATATTTTAGTTAGAATAGCCATAATAAATGAAATGCGAAACGATATTTATGACATTAGCGAAATTACCTACGAAAATTCGATGCAACAATTTAAAAAACAAAATGACGACTATTCATCGTTCTTATACGTAATGGTAAATTTTAATCTCTCACATTACGTTCGAAATTCGAAACCGGATTAGCGAATAAATGGTTTTATAACTGTTACGTTAATATGTTACATCATATCCGCAAGGAATTAATGCCGGAACTTTGTGTTATACAATTGCGATCAACATAATAACTGTTTTGTTATTAAACGAAACGTGATTAACCGAAACGGGGTATTTTGGTGGTATTTAAAACCTCTGTATTCGAAATTTGAAATCTTGTAACAAAGAGTTTGTGTCAATATATACCGGTTTAAAGAAAATGAACTATGGAACTTTCAAAGGAGGTTTTAGTTGGATTCTTGTCTGTCATTTTTTATTGTATTACTTTATTTTATCATATGTTGTGTGATATTGTTGTGGTATATTGCCTAATATAGCTTGCTTATTATGTACAATAGAAGTGATTGAGGAATAGCAACAGAGAATATACATTCTGAGATGTTGGAAAAAATCTCTGGAAAGTTCTAAAAAGGGGGCGGCCATCTTGGTGCAACATTGATGACATCATAAGACACTTTGTAGTCATCGTCCACTGTATAATGGCAGTAGTATTCTTCTATGCTAATAGAATTATAGAAGTCTGTCTTTGTGTATAAAAACCACTGACCATGTACGTCAACCTGTCAATGCTGTCAATATTTTTGAAGATCTCCCTACTGTCTTTTTTTTTTTTATGTCATAGGTGGCAAACGAACAGGTGGGTCACCTGCTGTTAAGTGATCACCACCATCCATGCACACTAACAACCCCAGAGGAGTCGTAAGTGCGTTGCCATCTTTCGGAGGGAAGGGTTAGGGGAGGGAAAAGGAGAGGAGAGAGGAGAGGGGAGGGGAGATGGGTCTCCGGCGCTCTCACTGACCGAACGAAACGCAACAATGCAAGCACTGTTACTTCACGTCGGTTTTCTATGAGAGGGTGGTACTACCCCGGGCGAGCCGACCCATTCATGCTGAAACCAGTAATAGTTTCAGCGTGGCTCTACCACCATTATCTCTGTCTGTATCTTGTCTTATACTTCACTCACGTACTCACTTTTATAACTCATATTTTTAACTTTTCCGTATAATTTTTCAAATGTTTTCTTTTATACAAACCTTGTCCTGGCTATTATAAACACAACTTTTTATTTTCGAACTGACTACGTCATTGACCTAGCAATGTCTTAACAGCTTCATCGTACTACTAAGGCGAGCGCTTAAGGCACTCAGCCGATTTTATTTGACAACTAGCTCAAGATTACACGGCACACATTAGCTTGGTCTGTTGTCTGATGCATGCATAGGTGTAGCCGTTCTGAAGTGAAGATAGATGGGCTGACTTGAAATTTAGGTTAGGTTAGGTTATGTTTTACAGGCATGCGCTTGGCCACAATTTCACCTGATGGTAAGTGACGATGAAGCCGACGATAGATCGCGCTTACCTGCTAGATGCCTGTTCATTCTACTCTTGCGCACTCCTGAGTTATATGATCCTGTTAGACGTCGGGAATGAATTCAACACCTTAGCCGTACGTATAATAAATGCAGAAGCGAAACGCTTCGTACGAATCTCGGGAATATCAACCAATAAGGGTGGGATCACGGCGTCTAGTCGTCCTCTGATGGAATAGTGGAATTATATCATCATCATAAATCAATTTCTTGGATTCTAATGCCGCTGTCATTTCTATGGTACAATTAGAAAGAACAACAAAGAGAAAGAGAATTGAATTATTTTTAAGAGTATAACTGTTTTGTTTTCACACGACACAGAGTTAAGTAACACCCGGACACGAACCGTATTATTATTTATTTTTACTCCAACGCTCGTCCATTAAGCGGTATTATTACGGGACCATTGTATCCACGGTCCAATGGACACCGCACTTTCACTGAGGGGAAAATTTTCACTTCGATCTCGATGTATTATTTAACGCATGGTGCAGTGGTAGAATATCCTCACTTTTGAAATGAGATCGTGGGTTCAATGTGACATTAACTATTGCATTATAATAATAGCACCCTTATATGCGTTATTTGAAGTAATTTAGACAGACTTTATCTATACCAATATTTTAAGTAGGAGGGTTTTTTTTTAACGTGTTAATCTCAGGAACTACTCCGATTTGAAAAAAATTCAGTATTTGATAGCTCATTTGCCGAGGAAGGTTATATATCATATATCATCACGCTAAGACCCATAGGATCAGAGCGCCAATGAAGAATGTTTCAAAATCGTTTTTTTTTTTTTTCATTTTTAGAGCTCCCGATGCGTATTAGCGCTAGCCCTAAGTAACTATTCCACGCGAACGGAGCCGCGAACAGAAGCTAGTCTATATATAATAAAGAAAGTTACTTTTTGCGTCTGCCTGCTTGCTTCCTAAGTTCTTTTAAACTATGCAACACATTTAGTTACAGTTTTCATTATCGCCCAGAAAATGGGAAAATTTTATATTACTATATATGTATAACGAAGAGACATGTTGATTTATTCTATTAAAGTTGTAAGGAAGAGTTATCTAACGCTTATATCGGTAATGTTGACTAAACCTTATGATATACATAAGAATAATGTACTACAGAGTTTTACGTATCAGAAATACCTACAGAGAAGATCCAATGGTATATGTATCTACTAAGAATAAACCACAGTAATTATTTTTATGTTTCATTAAAAAATATTGTTTATTTCCAACGCTATTTTGACCGATGTTGAATTAACTATCTTTCAATTAAATACTTTAATTATATTGAGTATCTAATATAGACCAAAATTACACTTTAAAGTATATAATTTTTTTAAATATCTTAGAAGACAGCACAGATTTAAAATTACGGGTAATCAAAAAAGAGTTTGTTGTCTGGAAACTCACGAATCTTCTTACACTTTCTATAAATGTAAAGATCAAACCGCCAAAAAATGGATCTAAGCCGTATTAATACACTTTTAATTAAATTCCCTAATTACATTGGATATAGATATCTGAGACACGGACATCTCAGAAGATATCACAGATTTAAAATAACGGACGACAAAAAATATTGCTTCTGTGGAGACTTACGAATTTTCTTTGACTTTCTACAGTTATAAGTCAAAGTGAGAAAAAAATTATCTGAAATGTTTAAACATTTATGGCGTTATATTATATCATAAAAGAAGCTAGGTATGAATTCTCACATAAATAACTCGTTTTTCGTAATTTTAAATCTGTTATATCTCCTAAGATATTCATTACAATGATATGTGATTAATAATAACTTGATTCTTGGGTAGTCCGGTGAAGCTGTAGACCCTGTCGGGTCAATAGCGTAGTCAGTTCGAGAAACAAAAAACTTGATTCTTGACTTGATCCAAGCGGGTCTTAGTACATAAAGGTTATTACAGGGTGTATCCAGTATGTGAACGACATCGACGTCTGGAAGTGACGCCTCTCTCTGTGCAACCACTAAAAACGAATGTAGCTTTATGTGTCTATTATGTTGTAATAATAAAAAAAAATATAAGTTATTATGAAAAGATAAACCAGATCGAGTTTCTCGCCGGTTTTTCTCGATGACTGGGTTGTTTTCCGACCCGGTGGTAGCTTTGACGTTCATAAGTGCCTTCTCAGGGCCTAAATTGAATAAAGAGTATTTTGATATTGATAACATTAGGTGCTTCACCTGTTCGTTTGCCTCCTATGATATAAAAAAGACAGTGCTTTAATGTAAATTTACTATAACCCTTGGGAACTCTAATTTTTCTGAATGAAGGGTACTCTATGTACTTTTTCGTAAAAACGTAACAAACCAATTCATATTTACATTTATGGTATAAACTAACTTTACCCGTGACTCCGTCTGCGTGGAATCTAATCTAAAAGAAGTGACTAATAAAATCGTCTGAATGTATTAAGGCCATTTACTTATCTGCTATTCTGTCGTACTTACGCCGCGTCGTCATTAATACTACAATAACTTTTGATAGAGTGAACCGATTTTAATGAAACCAAGACTAAATGTTACTCGAGGATATGCTTTATGATTGTTTTTATGTGCTATTGTGCATGCACGCAGTACTTTAGCAGTGATGCGTGTTCATACAAACAGACAGACACAGACTTTCTAAAAATGATTGAAATGTATTCTATTAGTTATTCCAAGACTCCTAAAACAATTTTTTTCACAAAAACCTAAAATACATCCTAACTTGAAAACTAGAAATCTAACTTGATCTACATTCTTATTATATGTATAGATAAGGGCTTTAGATATGTTATTCTTCTGATGTGTAAACTATTTTACTGTATAATTTCATCAAAATCTGTTGAGTATTTTTTTGTGTGAAAAAATAACAAACACACCTGTCCTTACTAACTTTCTCGTCTATAATTTTAATCGGATTATATTCATTTCCAAAATAAAATATGTAGATTCCGCTCTTATAATGGTCACCGCGTGAAAGTATTAAACTGGACCGGCTAATAACATGTTACGCTAAAATCATATATAAGTATAACATAGGACATACAATGTACAGTCGCGGAAACAAGTCCGTAACACATCTCTATACAATCAGTGCGTAAAATTACCGTACACTTGTACAAGCTATGAGCGGATAGCGGATTATTGTTTACTTTTAAAATGAATACTTCCCAATGTGTGAAAAGAACGGTTGGATTATTAAAACCAATGAAATGTATATATTTAATTATTTACACTAGCTGCCATCCTTCCAATTCGTTTCTATAGACGGTAAAAAATGAAATACAGAAAAAAATGGAATGAAAAGAATCAATCGAAACCAATACTATAACCATCTATGACAAAATCCACACAGTCCACGCAACGATATTAACATCCAAGGGAACTGTATTTTCATTATATATATGGAGCTTTCCAAGCCAAATCAACCATTTTTAATCCTTTTCGTTTTTTTTTTATTGTATGCAAAAATAGAAACCAAAAAAGCACCCCTCTTAATAAAATTGAGTATATATAATAAATGTAAAAATTTAATATAATAAAAAATAGTCAAAATAGAGAGAATCGAGATTTTTTTTCCTAAAAAAACAATGATGATGACCGATTTCATTATTTTTTTTGTATTTTTTACCAATGATTGTGTTTAAAAGTAAACATTATGAAATAAAAAAAACCTCTCAGTAAGTTGAATTTTGAAAAAGTTATAGCTATTTGGAATACTAAATTCAGTAAAAAAAATTGAAAAAAAATCGCAGAAACGTTTTTATAGAGTAGAAAAGGATGAAAAACTTTCAGTGGAATCGAAGAGAGTCGGGTTCAAAAGTGATGGATTTGACGTGAAATAACACATATATATTTGCCATATAAATAAACTAGAAAAGCGTTACTTTCCTTAAGCGCAGTCGAAAGTAATAAACGAATGAGTTCCGTCAATCAGCTGGCTTTAATCGCTATCGCTCATACGCTTAAACCGTAAGCTATAATATAGGAGAGAGTGTGTCGCCCGGTCTCGTGACGTCTCGTTTTGTAATCGCCACTAAGCCACGAGAAATGCAAGTGTGTCACATCTAGAATTCACTTACAAACAGGTTTTATTCTTTACTAGTTTTTTTTTAGTCGCGAAAATTTCTTAACTGATTTCCGCGACTTTGTCTGCGTTGTTTATCATCTTAATTGTTTTGTTATATGTCAAAGTGATTAGGCAGCGTTTTCAGGCGCCTTGACTTCTTCCGACATCTTCCACATTTAGCAACCAATTTACAAAAAATCTTGACAAATTATATATCTAAATCTTCTTCGTGAATCACTCTATCTATTAAGGATAACTAGTAACACTAGTATAATGAGTGACCGACAAAACAATTTGAATCTTATGTGTATACAGTTAGGGTTGCAAATGTTTTTGAGTATTTCATTAAATTTGTGTTTTGTGTCGCCACGTCGCCAAGACAAAGTCAGGTTTACCCGCGCCTATAGATGTTTCACATCAATAAGCAGTATATAATTTATTTAATAGAATAACTATTATATTTATCGATATAGCGTTCCGAATAATCAATTCATCGTCATCAGCCTGTAAGAGACCCACTGTAGGGCCATAAGCCTCTTCCCGAAGGAAGATATGGGCGTAATCACCACGCCAGCCCACGACGTATTGGCGATTTCAGTTACTTCATAATAATAAATAAAAGATAAAAATGATTACTGCGAGTTATGCTTTGGAGACATACACATGTCGTGCAGGACTTTTCTTTAGACATTTATTATACCGGAGGTTCCCAGACTTTATGGCCCAAGAGCCCATGAGTGCCAGACCTTCGTATTTTTATAAAAGCTGAAAGTTCTTCTATGTGTGTCCCTAGTACAGGTAAGAATGATCCCCAACCATGAAGCTGAGGCAGCGGTGGCTTTGGCAGGTAACAAAGGTGTATAAAATTCCATCTCAAATTTATCATAAAATAAAACTTAACTTATTTATATTTGATTCATAATAATATAAAAACTCGCGTTGCAATAAAATCCGTTGCATGGTTAAATGAACTAAGATAACATACATACAGACACAAGCGAGTTTAATTATATTTGTAGGCTTAAATATATAATTATACTAAAATATTAGTTGCGAAATGCCGCAATTCTTCCCTCCCTTTGAGCTTGAAGACTGAATTTACAAAGAATTCTAAATCTTAGCTCTTAATAGCGAGCTGATTGATTAGATACATTCTTTAGCGTGAATTATTAGTGGGGCATGTTAAATGATAGCACCTGTGTAAGTTTCAACTGTGTATAAGACCAAACAAATTGCTGCGTAAAAGTGCCCGCTCTGACGTGTTCCAGTCAAAGCTTTATCTCCAACACACAATAAAGTATACGGCATTCTAATTCAATCCTCAAGAGTAGAAATCTATCATAACAAGTAACTACACTGCAGTCATTTAAAGTTGGTTGCACATAGTTGTAGGTTCCAATAATTACTCAACATTGAGTGCAGAAGATCGGAGTGTGCAGAGTTATAACATCATAAGACTTGGGACACCCAAGCCAATGTTCAAGCCAAGTAAGTCATTCCGTGTTTAGAGCACCAATTATAATGTTATCATGCATGAAACCAATCAGGAGGTAATTTTTTTTTTTATGCATACCAGTGTAATATTTGTGTTTGTGTGCGTTATTGTCAGGACAAAATTTGCATAAAAGAAAATGTTTCAAAAGTCGTACGGAAAAGTTAAAATCTTGAGTTAAAAAATTCCATATAATAAAATGAGTGAGATTTAAATTTATTTACCGACAGAATTGACAGATTGATGTTCAGATGTTATTTTAATAAGATTTATCCTCTTAGTACACCCATACGAAGAGAGGGCGTGTAGGTAGTAACTTTATAAAAAGTGCGGTCAATTTATTCATGATTGTAGTGTTGTTAAAACCCGTTACGCTTTTTTGGTAATGGAACCACATCTATCAACGGTATCACTTAGATTATTTCGTATTTATAATCAAGTTTGTTTTTTTTTTATAGTAGCACGGAAAAGTGACTGCACTGTGCCTGATGGTAAGCATAGTACAATCCAAAAACAATGGCGACCACCGAGTGACATACTGTCCATCGCCGGTCGCCACTGTCATGCCGGCCTGCAAAAAGCTGGATATGCACAGGCTGATCCCGAAACGCGACCCGCAAAAGCGAATCACTATGACGGGCTTTTTCGCCATATACATGGTGGTTGCGACCCAGTCAGGCTGTAAAACCCTACCATACCACCCCGCAAAAACCCTACCACCCCGATAAGCCGATTAAGAGAATAGGTATTTTATCTCTGATTTTGTGTCAAATAATCTTAAACAAGCTCTGCGTTACCCACAGCTGTTGCTAATGGAACCGACGAATCCACACCGAGCCATGGTTAAGCCACTTTGTTCGCCACCAAGTGAAAAGCCTCTTCAGGTCAATAGCATATTGCCAATTCGAAAAGGAAAGAAGTCGTATGCGACTGAACTCGGTATAGCAATGTTGTGTATTATGACCAGCTTTTGCTCGCGGCGTCGCTCGTTTAATATAGAATTAAACCTATTCCTCGACATTAGTACACGATGAACAGTGTCCCGTATCCCTTCCGATGATCTATACAACATGTAGACAATATTTCAAGGGGTTAAGTCAGAGTTTGGGTAACACTAAATACAATACTTTGATTAGCACTTACGTAATAATAATTTACTTTTATGGTTACTTACTGCGTTAACAATGAAATATTAGTCACAAAATTATATAAACAAAACGGACAAAGACATAATCAAAATCACTTTATTCAATTTAGGCCCTAAGAAGGCACTCATGAACGTCAAAACTACCACCGGTTCGGAAAACAACTCAGTCATCGAGAAGAACCGGCAAGAAACTCGATCTGGTTTATGTTTTTAACAAATATATATAATATTAACAATAATAATATATTATATATAATAGTAAATGTCACAAACGTTTTTAATGGATGCACAGAGATGAGTCAATTCCAGACATCACCATCGTTCACATATTGATCCACTCTATAATAGCCTTTTGACAATAAAACCCGCTTGACATGGCGCTTAAATTCGCAATCCGGCAAATCAGTAATATCCCTTGGGACTTTGATGTAAAATCTAACACTATTTCCCGAAAAACTATTACCGGTTTCCCTAAGTCTAAAAGGGTTAATACTAAATCGTGATAAATACTTAATATTGTTATATAATGTCAAATGGTCATCGGTTCTGAAAATAACGCTGTCTCCGAAATTAGAGTGACTCAAATCGGTTTGCCATATATATATATATATATATACACATACACATAAATACTAATAGTAAATAGAAATACATAGGAACTTTATATATAGGACTTTGGTGACAAATTTAACCAGAACTCTTGTAACCTATTGTTCGGTATTACGGTTTTAGCTATGAAAAATAATGGATCACCGTTATCTGTGTATACAATAATGGTTAAAATCCTACAGAATCCGGAGCTTTGTGGTAGGAAGAAACACTCTTAATGAACGTTATCCTATATTTTAATTTTTGGTATTATTTGTACCAGCGTAACAATTTTATAACTGTAATATAATTTATATCCTGAATAGTGTTATTATAACCTCTTCTTAGCCCATAAGATCCTAATTATAGTGTGATTAGACAAAGCATATAAGGGCATAGATATAAATGGATCTAACGGTTATATGTCAATGAGGAATAACGCACTTGTGTTATTTTAAAACTAACGTTATTAACTGTTGTTAGTTATTCAGCTGTCTGGTAATTTGCTATTTTGTAAGAATTATGAACGGAATATTCGTTTTTCGTGACTAATTGTGATCAACGTGAATTGTCTTCCCTATCACTCCTACTGGATTTTGTATAGTGCTGGCTTGTTCGCACGCTACGATAGCACGGAACTGACGATTATCATTGTCATTAATAATAACGGATAATTGTTAGCACACAGGAAAGGCATATTGACAATTAAACATATTTTATATCCCTTATTATTTAAATAACGTTCAATAAATTTAATTTCAATATTCTTAATTATATTTGTGATCCTTTTTCTTTTCCATAGGTTAATTGTAGTTTTATAAATGAATTCACTTTCACTTTTTCATTAAATTTTTTTCTATTTTTTCCTTATTCAAACGTGTATCAATATTCAATGTTACATAATTTAATTCTCCAATATTATTAATAGTGTAAATTGTATCGATGTGATGAAGCGTTTTAGGTTTTCAGTATAGCTTGTTCCTTATAATTGTTATTATATTATTCGTTGACTGTTGTATTATCCACAATTTTAAATAAATAAATAACTCGTAACGACTTACTGGCATTGTGCACGACGGGAGCGATCTCGCTAGGGCGTTCGGTAGTGTCTCTGTCTACACAACACGCCCATATCATGCCGCCGGAGCACAAGTCCAAAGGTTTTCCACCACCCAACACGCATGAGATGCTCAGACCACAGGCGTATCTCGCACCGCGATAACGGCACGTTTGGGGAATCACTGGAATGAATAATAACATCTATACATATAATAAGAATATTATAAAACAAAGTCACCTACCGTGTCTGTCTGTCTGTCTGCACGTTCGCGATAAGCTCAAAAACTACTAAACGGATTTTCATACAGTTTTCACCAGTCGATAAAGTGATTCATGAGGATGATTTAGGTATATAATTTGTCAAGGATTTTTTTTATAATTAGGGCGGGACAATGTCCGTCGTGCCCCCTAGACTATACATAGGAGTATAATAATAGTGTAAATCTAACTACTTTTTAGATTTATGCGAAAAAAATTATTGCAGTCGTCTGGGAATAAGTAATAAAATACATCATCATCTTCATCTTCTTACCCTTATCCCACCTAAGTAGGGTCGGCACAACATGTTTTCCTTTTCCACGCTCGCCTATCAGATGTCATCTCAGTCATCACACCTTTTACACACATATCATTTTTCACACAATCCATCCATCCTTTTTTCGGTCTTCCTCTACTCTTATATCCATCGACCGTCATACTCAAAGCTTTTCTAGTTACATGGTCTTCATCTCTCCTCATAACATGCCCATACCATGCTAACCTATTACTCCTTAACTTCTCTGTTACTGGTGCTATTTTCAAACTTCCTCTGATATATTCATTCCTAATCTTATCCATTCTAGTTACACCACACATCCACCTTAACATTCGCATCTCTGCCACATGTAGTTTTCTCTCATCCGTCTCTCTAGTCGCCCAGCACTCAGATGCGTACAACATTACTGGTCTTATAATAGTTTTATACACCTTCCCTTTGAGTTTCAAGGGCATTCGTGGGTCACAAGCGACACCAGACACCTTTCGCCATTTCATCCAACCTGCATTTATCCTAT
>MU158746.1:260635-318129 GCA_015888305.1 Antheraea pernyi | reverse complement strand
GTATGTATGCTTGGTACACATATATGTTTCAACAACTCATATATGTATGAATAGTTAGCTTAGCTCAGATTAGCTCAGATAGGTCGCGATTTGCATGTATCAGGCAACAGCCAAAGCCGAGGTGTGCCGCGCACCCTTGAGCTAGTTGTCAAAGTAAAATCGGCTGAGTGCCTTAAGCGCTCGCCTTAGTAGTCCGGTGAAGCTGTTAAGACCTTGCTTAGTCAAAAGCGTAGTCAGTTCGAAAAAAAAAAAAAAGGTTCGATCTATCAAAAGTTATTGTACTTTTAATGACAACACGGCGTAAGTATGAGAGAAAAGTAAATAAGTAAGGACTTAATACATTCCGATGACTTTATTAATCGCTGTTGTTTGCATAAAGTTTTACGCGGACAAAGTCGCGAGCACCTACAATAAATACTGACGGATTTTATTGTTAATATTTTTTTTAACAAGAAGTTCGATTGTTTTCTTAATATTGAATACGAAAAATTAATGTAAATAAGGTATTTATATATACTAGTGGGCGACCAGTGGTCGACATTCGACCATAGTTCATAGATTTTTTTAAGTTTGAATTTTATTAGGGTTAATATCATTGTTGAATGTAGAATGAAAAAGGGTAATTGAAACGTAAGAGTAAAATAATACATACAGTCGAGCATAGCAACCTCCTTCACAACCTTTTTTGAAGTCCTTTATTGACAGATGTCAAATGTCTTTTTTATTTACATGTGTGTATATGTTGTGTAAAATTGAAGCAGTAGTGTGAGTAATGCATATTTTAATTAATTTAATGTACTTCTAATGCATTTTATATAAAATAAGTAGCTTTCTGCACTTCTCCTCCATATAAACTTTAGCTATGCCAAATTTCACGTTCATCCGTTCGCCCAATTCCGTTAAAAAGGGATACAAAGTTTGGGCTTCACGTATTAATATATATGATGATATATATAATCGAATTATAAAGATCTGTCGTTGCGCACGTCAAAAACCATTAAAGCACATTTCGATATTTTTTTTTGTTTACTTCATAGACCATAGCTTCTTATCTAGAAAATCTAGAAGAATATTACGATAGCTTCATTTAATATACAGTTATTAGAGTTTTTTTTAATTCATAAGTGGCAAACGAACAGGTGGGTCACCTGCTGTTAAGTGATCACCACCGTCCATGGACACCAACAACACCAGAGGAGTCGCAAGTGCGTTGCCCCCATATGGGAGAAAGGGATTAGGGGAAGGAGAGGGAGAGGAGGAGAGGGGAGGGGAGGTGGGCCTCCGGCGCTCTCACTGACCGAACGAAACGCAACAATGCAATCACTGTTAGTTCACGTTGGTTTTCTATGAGAGGGTGGTAGTACCGCGGACGAGCCGACCCATTCATGCTGAAACCAGTAATAGTTTCAGCGTGGCTCTACCACCGTAATCAGCGTGGCTCTACCGTTCTACCGAGTTTAAAGAAGCCAGGATTTTTATAAGCATTATGCGTTGAGCGATGTGTTTTTGATATGAAAATGACGGGCAAGCGGTGTGATGCTTTTATTTTGTTTACATCAAATATACTATTAAGATAATAATGGACATAGGAAATCGCGGCTAGTAGCTAGCAGCTAATTAAAAAGTTACTGTGATTCTATATCTATACAACCATTTGGTTACATAATTCAAATCTTTACATAGTGTAAAATGAAGTCGCTTCCGCTGTCTGTTCCCTTAGATCTTTTAAGCTATTCAACGGATTTTAATACAGCACTAGATAGAGTGACTCAAGAGGAAGGTTTATATGTACAATACATACATATTATAGTAAATAAAAGCCAAAAAATTCAAAGATTTTTTAATGTGATATCGTAACAAACATATTTTTGTACACTTAAATCACAAAAGTAATGTACTACGGAATTATATATCTTAAAACGGTCGATAAAAAAGTCCTGAATGGTTTATATTTATCTCTAAAGGATAACCCACAGTAACCATTTTTATCTTTTTGCCAATTAACTGTCTTATCTACATCGCACCCGTACGAAGCTGGGACGGATCGCTAGTTAATTATATAATCTCTGTCTGGCATAGATAAAAGATAACCATTGTCATAAATCAATATATCGTAGCTGGACGGAGGCGGTGAAAGACCTCATCATATCATTTCACTATTCTTCCAAGAATGTGTGTATACGCTTTTACTTATCATGCATCGATTAATTCATTGAATATTTCATTATGTCACCATTCAATTTACGTACAGAATTATGTTCATATTACGCTACTGGTCTTGAACTATAATTAATTCAATATATAAATTATTTTCATCTATATATTCTAATATATAAAAATCTCGTCTCACGGTGTTAGTGTTTGAACTCGAACTTTTTATGGAACTGACTACGCTATTGACCTAGGTCCTAACAGCTGCACCGGACTACTAAGGCGAGCGCTTAAAGCACTCTACACCACACCCATTTTATTTGACAACTAGAAATCTCCTCCGTAATTAAATATGATGACACATCTGAACGTCGATCTCTCAATAGTTTTAAATATATCCCTACTATCACTTGTCTCACCCACTTTCACTATTATATGGAGATATTTAAGATGATTTCTCACTTTTCCGTGTGATTATTCAAACCGTTTCTTACTTACAAACCTTTTCCTAACAATTACAGACAAAACGAAAAAAAAGTAGACAAATAGCTGCAGCCGTTTTCCAGTTATATAGCAATTGAACTCCTATGAGTAAGTAACCCATAATGTAACTTGTAGATCACGCACGCGGGGTTGAAGGCCATTTTTTTCTATATCAGTCAGTTGCTTTGCACTTGTGTATGCAATATTTGAATATTTTCGTTGAACTGCTAAACATCTGGCTTAATATATATTATAAATGTTAATAACAAGTTAATTGAGAATATTTTCCAACGATAAAACGAAAACTATACATTTTTAATCATCATTCTCAGTGCTCGGACTATAGCAGAGCCATAGATCTCTTCCCGAAGAAAGGTATGGAAATAATCGTCACGCAGTATCGGCGATTTGAAACTCTTTTTTTATTTTATAGTAGCACGTCAAAATGACTACACTGTGCCTGATGGTAAGCACAGTACAATCCAAAAACAATGGCGACCACTGAGTGACGCACTATCCATCGCCGGCCGCCGTTGTCATGCCGGCCTGCGAAAAGCTGGATACGCACAGGCTGACCCCGAAACGCGACCTGCAAAAGCGAATCACTATGACGGATTTTTTCGCCATATGCATGGTGGTTCCGACCCAGTCAGGCTGTAAAACCCTACCACCTCGCTTTCGCCATTGCCTCGTTCCTTATTCAGCAGGCTGCACCACGTGCAGGTTAGGTTGGCTTGGGTGTCTCAAGTCTTATGGTGTTATTCGACACACCTTACATAACGATAAAAAATTATTCACATACTTGCTCATGAACTGGAGATTTATTTATAAAGTTTAAGCTAGCTACCACCCATAGTCGAAAATCTATAGCACCTATGAGATATGCTCCAATAGAACTTGAGAGGCGGCTCTTCTAGCAATGGCGTGTTTACCATCTTAGACCGCACCGTTATTTATTATTTATTTATTAGCTTCTGCCCTCGACTTCGTCCGCTTTTTTTTTCTTCCGGATCTGACTACGCTATTGACCTAGCACGGTCTTAACAGCTTCACCGGATTACTGAGGCGAGCGCTTAAGGCACTCAGCCGATTTTATTTTGACAACTAGCTCAAGGGTGCGCGGCACACCTCGACTTCGGCTGTTGCCTGATACATGAAATTCGCGACCTGTCTGAGCTAACCTAAGCTAAGCTAACTATTCATACATATATGAGTTGTTGAAACATATATACGTACCAAGTATACATACCTCAATAACTCTTATAGATATTTCGTATCGGATAATTTTCTAAACTATTTCAGTTTGATAAGGGAAAAATATAAAACCCTTCCACTTGTATGTGTAAGCGTATATGTGTGCACGTGTGTGGAAGTGATATGTGTAATGTTGTCGCAGTGATGTAAGATTTTGTGTCACTGTATCGCGCGAGCAGCGTACTCAAGGGCTCCACGCCGAGGGAATGTACCTAGGCTTGAGCCACTGCCGAGGGGGGCCTAGTATGGTGAACTCCGTTCGCGTGGAATAGTTACTTTAGACTAACGCTACTTTAACTCACTCGTAGTCCGGTGAAGCTGTTAAGACCTTGCTTGGTCAATAGCGTAGTCATCTCGAAAAAAAAAAATCTCACGACTTCGTTAAGGTAGTTGAAAATATTTTTAAATAATACGTACGTTAACCCCGATTTTTTTTATATCATAGGAGGCAAACGAACCGGTGGGTCACTTAATGTTAAGTGATCACCACCGTCCATAAATACTTGCAACGCCAGGGGAGTCACAAGTGCGTTGCCAGCCTGTGTTTGAGCGAGGGGGAGTGGGGTAACGGGGAAGGGAGGTAGGTATCAGGCTCTCTCACTGACTGAACGAAACACAACAATGCGTGCACTGTTAGTTCACATGGGTGTTTCTGTGGGTCGGGTGGTAGTACCCCGGGTGAGCCGAATCATCCACGCTGAAGCCATTATAGCTTCAGCATGGCTCTACCACCTACCCGTTTGATGATGGGATGATGATGATTTTGAAACATTCTTCATAGGTGCTCTGAATCTATGGGTCTTAGCGTTTATATATAGCCTATAGCCACCCTCGATAAATAAGCTAACTGACACTAAAAAAAATTTTCAAATCGGACCAATCGTCAAACTCTTCCCCTTTATAATTTATTTATTTTAGGATCGTTAGCATGACAATACTAGTAAATATATAAAAAGTAGGACTATCGTGATTCCCGGGGGAAGGGTGGGGTATCCATAAGGGATTTCCCCACGTTAATAATTAAAAAAAAAAACAGGACTATCGTGATACATTGTAAATGTAGTCATATTTACAGACAATCACGGCATGCTCCAACAATAAATTAAATATTAAACTATTTTACATATTAAAAAATTTAACATAAAACAAAAAACAAGGAAATTGAAATAGAAAGAGAAATCAAATACTAAAACTAATTGATACACTAAAACAATGTTTAAAATATTAGGAAAGTAACAGAAAGAGAGAAAACAAGAAATACCGGACCAATGAAAACTGTATTTTATGAACAGACTGATATGTTTCTATCGCTGTTTTGAAATGATTTCGTGTAATTGAGAAAATGTCGCATGTTTTATGGAATGAGTTATACAGAAAAAAAGACAGAAAGAAATACTTTATTGTTGGAACAACCATACAATTAACTTAAATTACACAAACAAATTAGAAAAAATAGTTGATACATTTGAAAATGAAAAATAGATGTACAACAATTGGCGAACCCATTCAGCAAAAATCTGCAATACAATAAGTAGTACTGCAGCGCTGATTTTCGATGGGAGCCTATATGATGAATAAACGGACGTTCAGTCGGCCATATTAATGTTAATACAAAATTTAAAACGAACAAACAAATAACACAGACACACTTAACACGTCACGGATGGTCATACTAAAGAGATATAGAACAAAACAAATACAAATTTAAAAGAAAACAAATTTAAAAAATACACACCAATAAACAGAGCTTACAATAGAACTGCGCGAATACATTATACGTCACTTTAATTACTGAGTTTGAAATTGCAGTAGATAATGCTTACATGAGAATTTAAAGCTAAGTTTACTCTTTTTGGATCGACATGGCGGTGGGATGTTGTTCCAACAACGAGTGGCGGCATATTTAAATGACCCTCGGAGAGCGGTAGTTCTATGGAGAGGTTATTATATGACCTAGATATTCTGTTGACCGGAGAGTGAAAGGCTAAATTAGTACATGAATGAGAAATATAAAATGGGACGTATTTATTAGATCTCGGGAGCTTAGAATATTAAATAAGTATTATTAGTATAGATGTGAAATTGTATCAAACATTTAAACAGTATTATAAATATTTCTATAGAAAGTTTACTTCTTTACGCGTCTCCTCAACTGGACATTTTCCCCCCAAAGTGTCATGTTAACTAACTCATGAGTAACGCTGAACAGATTTCACGACTTACATAACATAATATATCTGATTGACGCTGTTGTTTTTTTCCTTCACTGTGGTAATTTCTGGTTTGGAAACTTTCGCGGAATCCTTAACGAGATAAAACAGTGTTCACCGCCCTAGATGACCCCGATAAGTTTATGTTAGAAAGTTGGCGCGTGAGGTAACTTCTAACATTACAGAACTTGACTGTTTCAAGTTTATTTATAAACAGACCAGTGCTTGGTGAATTGGCCCACGAGAGATCGCTAATTGAGTTTTATGGCGAGATTGTAGACTGTAACGTAGCGGGTTTTATGTTTTTCTTCTAGAATTTTAGACCCGCCGTGTGTTCTCTTCTTTATTCAGAATCTATACTAATATTATATAGTTAGAAGGTTTGTTTGTTTTCTTTGAAAGCGCTAATCTTAGATACCACTGGTCTGATTTGAGAAAATCTTTGCGTGTTAGATAGCTCATTTATATAGGAAGTCTATAGGCTATATATCATCACGCTAATACCAATAGGAAGCAGCAATGAAGAATGTTTCAAAATCGTTTTTTTTTCGTCTTGAGAGCTTCCGCTGCGTGTTTGCGTTAGCCAAAATTAACTATTCCACGCGGAAAGACTGTCACATACTTCAGAGTACTTTGGGGTGTAAGGGGTGTCGAATAACATCGAAGACTTGAGACATCCAAGCCAACCTCACCTGCACGTGGTGCACCCTGCTGAATAACGAACGAGGCAATGGCGAAAGCGGGATGGTAGGGTTTTACAGCCTGACTGGGTCGCAACCACCGTCTATATGGCGAATAAGCCCGTCATAGTGATCCACTTCTGCGGGTCGCGTTTCGGGATCAGCCTATGCATATCCAGCTTTTCTCAGGCCGGCATGACAGTGGCGACCGGTGATGGATAGTGTGTCACTCGGTGGTCGCCATTATTTTTGGATTGTAGTGTGCTTACCATCAGGCACAGTGCAGTCATTTTGCCGTACTACAATAAAAAAGGGTAGTAGCTAGCCAGGTAGAAATTACAAAAAATCCTTACCAGCTCAGGTTTATCGCAGGGATTCGAACCTAGACAAATTAACGCAGTATTCTAAGAAGCTACCATTGACTCATATTTGCTTGGAATAAACGTACAAATAAACGACGTTACGAGGTTTTTTCACATTAGGTTTGATTTCTATCTCTAGTGTCATTACGTCATTGATATGAAAAATATTCTATATACAAATAGACAGAGGCAAGATTTTGTGTCACTGTATCGCGCGAACAGCGTACTCAAGGGCTCCACGCCGAGGGAACGAACCTAGGCTTGAGCCGCCGCCGAGGGGGGCTTAATCTGGTGTGCGGGAGCGAAATTGACCCCCAGACCACGGCGGCGTGATCTGTGGTTCCATGAACATGCTCTGCTCAGAGAGATAGGCTGGTACTGATCGTTCAATGCCGTTATTTCATCAGGAGGGTCGGTAAAAATATGTCGCGGACGTCTTTTATAATGCGCAGCGTTCGGTACGGATTCGTATTTTGCGGCGGATACCACTAAGGGACTGGGACAGAGGCACATTAGTTAAGCTTCCTTTTCAATTTCCCAACCGATTTTCTTTATGAAAGTAAAAACATCTTTAGGCGCGTTTTGGGGGGTATTTTTTTGGCACGAGTAAACTTATGATTACACGTGACGGCATGCTTATAAGCGTGAACGACCATATTACGTTTACGCAGTTTGCGTCAGACTAGCAACGCGTAATACAGCGGCCCATGTACATCCAATATTTATATTTTGTACAAGCATCTGCCTGCGTCTTCGTCTATTTGGAATAGTTATTTGGACTAACGAAAAAAAAATCCAATGTTGAAACATTCTTCATTGGGGCTCCTTTTATATTGGTCTTAGCGTGATGATATATATAGCCTATAACCTTCCTCGATAAATGAGCTATATAACACTGAAAGAATTTTTCAAATCGGACCAGTAGTTACTGAGATTACCCCCTACAACGTCACAAACTCACACTATTTATAATATTATTATAGTATAGCTTGCGATTGTGCAGCCCATCCTACGTTTGATTACATAATGAACTGTATAGAAATGTGTATAATTATCGCTTAGAGGGCCAATAGGTAAAACCAGTCTTATGTTAACAATTCCAATAGGTATACAAATTATTTACATAATTCAAATTAATTAATCTAAAAACTTAAAAAAGAACACAGCTATTTCATTACTTTTGACTTCTCTGTCGACAGTCTCTGTCATTTTTTTTTACATGGGTAATCACTACTGATTCCCACCCTAGCCGAGCAGCTGAGAGTGGGGTATGTAGTGTAGTGGTGGACTTGCACGGACTAAAACCCCATGGTGCCCTCAATCACCTATAGGCCGGGGAGCAGGAGCTGCCGAACTGGCATTGCGTCTACTCCCCGGCAGGTGTCGGCCCCTCATCAGGAGCCTCGTCGCGGTCGAGGGGTCAAATCGTAGATCCCTCAGAAGAGGGCGAGAGTTGCCCTCCCCGACGATTGTACAGTCTCTATGTCTGCCTTGACTTTGTTTTTGAAGTTATACTTCTTTTGGCGCGTTAGGGAAAAATGATGAGAGTAAATTTTTCCCGAAATTTTTAAAAAAACCGACACACTGAAGTTAGTTATCGTCAACATTTTGTTTCATTGTATTTGTTGTTTGTATTTCTTCGTATTAAAACTTTCAATGTATTAAATACCTTTTTTCTACTGTTAGTGTCGTTTTTTCTACAAACGTAGAATAAGGCGAAAGATAAAATTTTTGGAAAGATCTTTATCTTGTTACGCCAAAGAAGTATAACTTCTAACGCGTGTACATAAGTACACAGAGACTTTTTTTTTTTGTTTAGTAGATACTGACGGGCTTGTGTTATTAAGAATTTTGCAAAATGTTTGATATTTCTCCTTCATACCGTGTAACCTTAATATAACGAGCCTCAATATGAATTCCTCGATTTAACGAAATTAGTCCCCTAGGACTACCTAATGGAAAATAAAATATACATTTACATTTCGAATACACTTATTTAAGACCTCTTTATAATTCTTAATCATTGTACATGTTTATTATTTTAATTTAGTTATTAAGATATCACAGGTGTAGGTGTACGTGAGATGAGGTAAGATACCACAGGAAAACACCAGCACATAAATTATATCAGCCAATGAGAAAGGACATAATACGTGCGTTTGAAAGTTTGCAAACCTAAGATATTTACTATTAAGACTAAAGCAATAATTAATAGTTATTAAGAAGATAGAATGTTAATTTTCTATATTTAGAAATTGAGTTATATCCCTAGGCATTATAATATTGGCGTTTTCTATTTTTTTAAATATATATTACTCACTTTTTCCCAGCAAGTCCATAATAGAGTCATCTTCCTGCGAAGAACCGTAACCGTTATGTTGATACGAGCCTTTTCGTCTCGCTAAAGCTTTTAAAAGCAGAATATCCTTCTCCTGCCCATTCGTGGGCCGCCTCCTATCAGACGCACTATCATTGTCAAGCTCCAAGTTATCTTGAAGCGTTAACACGTCACGATCGTTGTCAGCGCCCGCGAAATTAAAAAGTAAACAAAAACATACGACTACTAAAAGTGTTCCAAATATGAATTGAGCGTTGGAACGCGAGTGCGTTCTTCTACGCATTTTGAAATTAATTTTATCCGCCGATCCATCTAGTCTGTTTTCGTTTACTTCACACATTTCACTTTATGTCGCACATGTTTTCTTTTTTAATTTTATCACTTTCTGTACATGTTATACAACGTTCGAGACGTCTAATCGCGGGAAGACGGCGATCGGAAGTAAACGCTAACCGCGGAGCGGCACGTTCCTTTTCACTTTTCGTTAGGGTTTCTTGTAAATACGTTTCACTTGACGCAATGATTACTCGTCATTCTTTAGTTACGTAATTTTGTAGGAAGATCAAAATTAACGCTCATGCCTTAGGCTTTGTTTTATAAAAAAAGAATTAAATAAAAAATCTAACATCCATTTTTTTCTTATACTTTTAATCTACCTATTAAAATATTTTTATGTAATGAAAATACAGATCCTTTGACTTTGAACTATAACCATTCGACACGGTATTTTTTGTAGATGGTCTAGACTACTAATTCTTTGGGTTCTATTGACCCCTTACCATGTTTAATGTTCAAAGAAACGGGTTGTGTTCTGAATATTTCCAAAACTACATTTACATACTAAATTAACTAAGATTCTTTAGTTAAAAAAAATATATATAAATTGTCCTAACGATAAAAAAAAATCAAGATAAAAAACTTTTCCAAAAGCCTTATAACTTTGAAACGGATACAATAAATAGGTTTTTACTAAGTCTTTCTATATCTGATATCATTAAAATTTCAGTTCAATTTACTACCCAAATTAACAAACATATATTTGTCCCTTTTAAACCGATATTATAACAAGATTTGCTGTCTTTTTTTAACTAATAAACTAACCTATTTTACTTTTTGCGCTGTTGTTATTAATGTGAGAGACAGGTTGTGTGGAGGAAAAGAGACAGTATATTATAACTAATCAGATTATTAAAATATTTATAACCTTTACATATGTATTTCGTTAGGATGTGATTAGAAAATATTTTATATTTAAAATAGAGGGAAATATAGTTTTGATCTGATTTATACATTTTTTTTATACAATACTAGCGGTCGCGGCGGACGTTATTCCAGCCTGATAATAAAAAAAAACGTTCACAATTACCTAAACCTTCCTCACGAATAACTTTATCTATTGGTGAAAACCGCATAAAAATCCGTTCAGTCGTTTTTGAGCTTATCGCGAACAGACAGTCAGACAGACAAACGTAGCAAACGACTTTGTATTTATTATTTTATAATATGTTATGACGTAGTCGTAAATTAATAATTATGATTTTTTTTTATTTTGTTGTAAAGATAAATATGAATTCAGTTTTATGACTAGATGTAGGAGATTGTATCCCATATAATAAAATTGCCTCAAATAGCAATAATAATTTACATAAATTCTGAGTTTTATAACACAAATAAAACCAGATGAACTTGCAACTATGTAAGCATTTTTACTTCAACACTCTTTGACTCTATATACGTATATAAAAGCAGTTTGTAACACTTAGGTATATTACTTGGAATCATATATTTAAGAACGATTACCGCAGACTATACCCAAGTAAGGCTTATTAAATCCTGCATGAAGCACGATATCGTTGACATAGGCATTCACAGGCCGGGATTCCTCGATAATGATCTGTTTTCATTAGACGGCCAAATCGACTTCGGTCCTCGTTAAGCCGTACAGTACCGGATGACTGCTCGCACTATAAGTAGTGCTAATATACCGCATTTTTAAACCAAGTCCCCTTTTCTAGGAGAGTATTTAACTACATATATCGTGATTTAACATAAAATGAGGCAGTGTTTAAGTTACTTCTAATCACCTAATAATGTTATTACACCATGTATCTATATGGTGGATGCAGTTCAATTAGACAAAATGGTTTTAATGTCTAAAATCATTTACTTATGCAGATTTAAACAAGGTAAACTTTAAGACGGAACCGCTAAGGACATGACTTCATCCGCTGATGCCAAAACAGAAGAGTCGAAAAGCTCATGCCTAAGTAAATATGCCAAATATGAAATCAAAAACACTTTTCAATTTAGGTCCTAAGAAGGCACTCATGAACGTCAAAACTACCACCGGTTCGGAAAACAACCCAGTCATCAAAAAGATCCGACAAGAAACTCGATCTGGTTTATCTTTTTAATAAACATTTTTAATATTTAGAATATATTAGGTACATGTCACAAAACGTTTTTAATGGATGCACAGAGATGAGTCAATTGCAGACATCACCATCGTTCACATATTGATCCACTCTATAATAGCCTATTGATACCAAAGCCCGATTGACATGACGCTTAAATTCGCAATCAGGCAAATCGGTATGATAGAACACAAGGATTAAGTCCGAATAGATTGCTACCATCATATAACAATTGTGATTTGTAGTTCTGGGATCAGCCGTTGTATATCGAGTAATCAAGTGTAATTGTATCTATACTTGACTAGGTCGTAACTATATATGATAGATCTATCATAGTCACTGTTTTAGTTTGTCACATTTTAAAATTCAACAGTCAAGATCATTCAATGTCGACCTAAAGTGGTGACTGTCGTTGGATTACCAAAACTTTCGGTGGTCGCTGTTGTTTTTAGATTCTACTGTGCTTAAAGAGTCGTGGTGGCCTAGTGGTTTGACCGGTGAAATATTATTTTGATCTCCACAGGTTCGAACTCCGGCATGTAGCAACGTATTTATCGGAATTCGCGTACGTTTACTAATTTAGATTGGTAACACTATCGGCTAACGGTGAAGGAAACAACGTGAGGAAACCTGAACCAGAGAAATGTTCTTGTAATACTACTGTATGTGGGAAAAATATAGAACTGTGGATTTCTTAGAGTTTGAAATCGCCAATACGTCTTGGGCTGGCGTGGTGATTACGCCCATACCTTCCTTTGGGAAAAGGCCTATGGCCCTGCAGTGGGTCTCTTAATGGCTGATGATGATGATGACTGTGCTTAACACAGGATAAAGCGATGTTACTTTATGGTTGTCCTTTAAAAATAAGTGGGTGTGCTTATGACCTCACAATAGACGTGAAAACTTATAAACATATACATGCACGCCAAAGTCCATAACATGTAAATACATGTATACGTGTAAATAAATAATAGTAAAATTTAGATACATATAATATATACACTTGAAATATTACACTGGTTACATACAAAATATACATAATAATATATTATTAACATGATAATAAAAATATAATTAATGGAACTGTTGTCAGACAGTAAACATGGATGATGCCGATTCAAGCCGTATATACACCCCTTATCGAAATTCGAATTAGTTCAGACAAAAGAAATTATCCGACACGAAATACATATAAGAGCTACTGAGGCATATATATGCTTGGTACACATATAAATCTAACTAACTTATATACGTATGAATATGTAGCCTTTTTTTTTATCGTGGAGAACCCTCTTGCACAGACATTGCCAGGTCCCCGGGGGAGGACCTGAACTGAGTCGACCTCCAATCGACTAAAAAACTCCACGGTAACCTACGCCGCACTATGGGAGTGTCCCGGGGTTGCGTAAGCAAGCTCCGCAACACCCCCGGCGGCAGGCGTTTCCCACGCCACTGCCGACTGAGGCAGTCCGGTCACGAGACCGCCTCCCAGCCCGCCGAACCCGTGCAATGGGAGGTCGATGCCCCCGCCCCTTCCCCCCTGGGTTCAGCTGGCAGCGGAAAGGCAAAGCCGCTCCGCCACCGCCCCGCGATTGATTTTTTTACCGAGGTTTACTCCTCGTCCACCATGGCCTCCCCAAAGGTCCCTCCAGTCTAAACTAACCCTAAACCTAACAAAACCCCCCCTACCTAACAATTCCTATCCTATCCCTATTCCTACGCCCTAATCCTATCTTACCCCTAGTCAAGTCTACTATAACTAGTAGTAGTAGTAGTAGTATGAATATGTAGCCTAGCTTAACTCAGTTAGGTCGCGAATTGCATAAATTAGGCAACAGCCCAAGCCAAGGTGTGCCGTGCACCCTTGAGCTGGTTGTCAAAATTAAATCCCCTGAGTGCCTTAAGCGCTTGCCTTAGTAGTCCGGTGAAGCTGTTAAGGCCTTACTAGACCAATAGGGTAGACACTTCGAAAAATGCCGTATTAACACGATTCAGTTCGTCACGAAGTAAAGCGTGACGATACATTTATGATCACAGTTCAATGCACTCAAAGAAAATTTAATTAAAACTAAAAAAAATCAAAGAAGTTCGACCATAAATTCTTGTCAAGAAACTATCACAGATAACGTGATTATACTGTGACAATTGACATCCAAACATTGTAGCAATTATATAAATCTATTTTTAAAATATCAAGACCACTCAGTCGCGGTTTTATTCTCGTAAGGCGCCGACTTTCGCTACAGCTTTCCAAAACATGACCGTAATCCAATTGAAAAACAGCTTACCTGCACCATAATTATTTTACAATAATCGACTTTATATCTAAGATTTAAGGTATATATTTTAATGAAACATGTTTGTCGTAACAAGACCTCGTGGCGATTTGTTAGATAAAGGGCTCGCATTTATGAATATTAGCATCTTAGGAATAGAGTTCGTTTTTGTTTGGCCAAGTATTGGTCAACTAGTAATTGGCTTTAAATGGACGTGTCTGCTTTCTTTAGTAATGACAATTTGACTGGACACCGGCCATCAAGTATGAATTAAGATTGTGGGAAGGGATATTAAACGTTAGAATGTTTATAACTAGCTGTTACGCGCGGCATTGTACGCGTGGAACTTAGCAAAAAAAGATGAGTGTAAACCTTACGTAGGTTTTAATATATTACTAGTGGGCGCCCAGTGGTCGACACTGATTTTTAAAGGGATAAATATTATAATAATAGTTGTATGTTATAATATATTGTAGAATGTAGAATGAAAAAGGGTAATTGGAACGTAAGAGTAAAATAATACATACAGTCGAGCATAGAAACCTCCTTCACAACCTTTTTTGTAGTCCTTTATTGACAGATGTCAAAATGTCTTTTTTATTTACATGTGTGTATATGTTGTGTAAAATTCTAGCAGTAGTGTGAGTAATGTATATTTTAATTAATTTAATATACTTGTAATGCATTTTATATTAAAAAAAATAGCTTTCTGCACTTCTCGTCCATATAAACTTTAACTATGCCAAATTTCACGTTCATCCGTTCGCCCAATTCCGTTAAAAAGGGATACAAAGTTTAAGCTTCACGTATTAATATAATGTTTGTTTGGTTGAACGCGCTAATCTCAGAAACTACTGGTCCGACTTGAAAAATTATTTCAGTGTTAGATAGCTTATTTATCGAGGAAGGCTCTGTAGCCTATATGTCATCACGCTAAGACCAATAGGAGCGGAGCACTAATGAAGAATGATTTTGAAGTAAAACTTCTTTAGGCGCGAAGGTAGTAAGTAACTGGACGACAATGGAACGGAAGTCCGTTACGGCAATATGGCGTCACGTTTCTGTGCCATCCGGTTTGTAAATATTTTTAATTTTGTCAATAAATAGTTTATGAATAAATTAATCAAAAATGTTTGAAAAAATAATATCAATAAATATTGAGTTGAATAATAATCGAAATCATACAATATAATTAATTATGTATACATGGGCGCGCGACCGTGCTGTCATCTAGTTTCAATGTCAGTAACAAATTAAATTAAATCTACATTATCTGTAGTGCTATCTATCAGTTAATTCGAAACTTAAATAACAGCTCATACTTCAATCGCGTGTGACGGTTACACCCACTCATTCTTTTTAAAACTTCCGATGTGTGTTAGCGTTAGTCCAAAGTAACTATTCCACGCGGACGAAGTCGCTGCCAGAAACTAGTCTTAAAATACAAGTCGTTGAACTCACAGTGTTTATAAAAAATATAGTTTCTTAAAGTAACCCGGTGACGCTATTAAGACCTTGCTATGTCAAAAGCGTAGTCAGACTGAAAAAAAAATGCGTGCGTATAAAGTACACACGTCAGAAGTGAAACTTCTTTGGCGAACTAATTTATAAGTCTTGTTTATATATTTATACAAATCTAAAACTTTAGATTTCTGAGACTTGAAAAATAGATGAAAAATCTGCGTTTACTGCAAATGACGTCACTTCCGTTGCATACCTGCGTGACGTTACATCTGTAAAAAATTTACCCGCATGCGCCTAAAGAAGTTTCACTTCAAAGAATTGTTTCTTAAAACCTTAACAACATTATATTAAAAAAAGATATCGTAATATTTTTTTAATAAGGGTCAATTATCAAGGAAGTGAAATAAAACAATAGAAATCTATTAAGCAGTGAGACATCTATCATTAGAAGAATGCATATATGATATATATTTATGTGAACATAAGACTAGTTTCCCGCCCTGGCTTCGCACGGGTGTTGACGAAGAAAGCGTGACCAAATTTTCCCTTTACGATAAAATCATGTAATTAAATGAAATAGTAACGAACTTTAATTTATCAATTCTGTCAATATTCTTAAAGATTTCCCTAAAGCCTTTTGTCTCACTCACTCACCTTTTTATAGGAAGATTTTTTAATCCAAAATTTTCACTTTTTCGTAAGATTTGTCATACAAACTTTGTCCCGACTATTACGAAAGCAGCAAACAAATCTTCTTGTTCTTTGTCCATCCCTTTTCCCGTTACTTGGAGTCGTGTCTACTCAAATTTTTGCGTCAAGCCCATCTACCTTGGGTTGTCGATTCGTGCAACACAACAAAAAAATAATATCCAAATAGGTGAATCCGTTTTGAAGTAATGCACTTACATACATACGGCGATTGATTTATATATATATATATTAATATTTCGACTAAAATGTAACGACCTAATTACTTCTCTGAGGCATGAACAAACACGTTGTTCAATTGTTTAACTGTAAATACCTAATTTGTTTTTAATATGACTGGAGACTACGGTAAAGGAGGTCGATTCTATTCACATAAGGATTTAGTTGTTAAGTCATCTTGATACTTTGCTTTAGCGTTTGTTGATACTTTTATCTAATTCTAGCCTTTGCTCGTGGTTTCGCTTGCACTAATAAACACACGCGGTACATTTTTTGTACATAAAATAATAGTTTAAAAAAAACTTAAAAAACACGCTTTCATAAAAAATCCAACAAAAAATTCAATTTTCAACATCCAAATTTATTAAATTTTATTTTCTGTTTTTTTAGTTTTTTTAAACTATTATTTATTTTTCATTTTTTTACCTTTTTTTTCGGATTATTGCATCGTCATCGACCTTTGACAGGTGTGCAAAGTTTGAATTAAATCTGATCGTTCAAAGTAAGACAAAATCGAGCTCAAAGGGGTCGGTTACATACATTTATACAGGTGGAGTTAATAAAAGCGTGATAAAAACGTACCCTATGCCTTTATTTGTATCTCATTACTCACTGTTTTGTATATAAGATTAGACGCGGACGAAGTAGCGGGTACAGCTAGTAATATATTAAAAAAATGAGTACGTGTAACCGTCACACGCGATTGAAGTCAAACTTCTTTGGCGTGAACTAAACAAAAACTTCTATTTTAATTTAATTCGTTACTTATCATAGTAATCTATTCGTACTTTTCTATATTTTATTTACTTTATAACAAAGAGTTGCTAATAATATTCCCTGTGTTATAAGTTCCCAATTAGCTAATAGATGGCACTACATATAATGAAGCTTTGATTTAATTTGTTACTTACATCGAAAGCAGATGGCAGCACGGTCGCGCGCCCATATATACATATTTAATTATATTGTATGGTTTTTATTATTATTCAATTTAATTTTTTTTTAAATTTTAGATTGATTTATTTGTATACTATTTATTGACAAAATCAAAAATATTTAAAAACCGGATGGTACAGATACGTGACGCCATATTGCCGTAACGGACTTCCGCTGCGTTGTCGTCCGGTTACCTTCGAGTCGCGCCTAGATGTTTTACTGCAAAAATGTAAAATTTCACGCAAGTGTAACAAACAAACAAACTCAAAAAACAAATTGTCTATAGTCATTTAAATAAATAAATTTATGGTATTTCACGGAATGAAAACGAGAGTAAAAACCGTTAGTTTATTATCCCGCCATTTCACTTTCGTTCGGGCTGCGAGCGAAACCCGCGTGAAATTTAGCGCGCGCCATATTTGCATTCGTTACGAAAGATCTCTACGAACAATGTTCATAGTTAATATGCGTAATACAAATTCATTGTTATTAATGTAACGTGTTACATAGACTATAGTTTCGCGTACATATGAATTTCAAATGAATTTATTATGCTGTAACTAACTGTAAATGAATTTATGAAATTATAAGTTTTTTTAATTTGTTTACGCTCGAATTAAGTATTCACGTAAGTTATTATAGACTAAATGTGCTTGCGACTCCGTTCGCGTGAAATCTGATGTACAAAACAGTAATAAAGACTGTCTGAAAGTGTTAAATCCAATTACTATCTACTTTTCTCTCATACTTAAGTCGCGTAATAAAATTACAATAACTTTTGATAGAGTGAACCGATTTTAATGAAACCAAGACAAATGTTACTGAAGGATATGGTTTATGATTTTATCATGAATGCAGTACTTTAGCAGTGATGCGTCTTCAAACAAACAGACAGACATTTCTTATTGAAATGTATTTTATTAGGTTTTTTTTTCGAACTGACTACGCTATTTACCAAGCGAGGTCTTAACAGCTTCACCGGACTACTAAGGCGAGCGCTTAAGTCACCCAGCCGATTTTATTTTGACAACTAGCTCAAGGGTCCGCGGCACACCTCGACTTTAGCTGTTGCCTGATGCATGCAATTCGCGACCTATCTTTTATGGATATACCACCCTCTCGGGGGAGAGAGTGGGTTATGTCCGACTCGCACGGACCAAAACCCCACGGTGTACGTCTTCCGCTATAGTTGGGGCGGCACGAGATCTCTATAGACTTCATCGTGCTGCCCCAGCGGTTGGCCCAGCAGTAAAAGCGCCGCCGCCGGGCCCCGTCCAGTTGGGAGACAGCCGTGTACACACCGGCCGTCTCCTGCGTCCACCGGACCTGTGCAATGGGAAGATGGGCCCCCCGACCCATCTTCTCTGGTCCGATTACAGAGGGAGGAGGCGGTCAAACTTTTCACACATCCTCGCTACCGAGCATGGCCGCAACTACGCTCGGCAGCGAGAGATCTTGTCCCACCGCCGCAGCCAACGTGCGACGCTGCTCCTACCACGCAGCACACTCAGATAGAGTGTGCTGCGCGGTGTCCGGGTCAACGCCGCACTGATGGCATACGGCAGTCGGCTCCCTGCGTGCTATCCGGTGCAGGTACCAACCGAAGCAACCGTGTAAGGTATATAATATATATATATATATATATATATATATATATATTAAGGTATAGAATAAGGTATTTTATTATGTACTTATTTCTATATGCCGACAACTTTTTTTTATAAAACTTTAAAAAGTAGAGACATTTACATTCTCATTATTTATGTATAGAAGATATTGGATAAAATAAAAGAGATATTATCGAGTAGGTAAAAATATTTCGAGTAACTTGTGATAATTTCAATGTTTCGACAAAATAGCGGCTCCAAAATAGTTGGAGCTTTGCATGAAGTTTTTGTGGCATCTCGCAATTCATGCTCTGTGGTATTATTTCCCGTCCACTTCATTCATGCACAATAACCTTACTATATCACGTAAAATGCTAAATATAGACTACAACAACACAAGATCATAAATAGAATATAGAAGTCACTAACTACATGAACATTTGGCGACGACTAGTACTTGAAATTGTTCGCACACTTCCAACTCCGTATAGACTAAAAATAGTAGTAGTAATAATATTCGTCCAATAGGACAGGCGAAGGAATTAATCCATACTGCCAATTCTGAAGTTGTCAATATAGGTAAGTTCTTATGTATTCTTTATAGGCCTAATCGCCAAATCTTCTATAGTTCTTATGTATTCTTTAGTCAGTTTTATGTCCAAGTTAACGTAAAGGCATACGCGCCAAATCTTTTCTATGTCCAAATTAATGTAAAGGCAGAAACGCCAAATCTTCTATAATATATTCTTTTATCCGTCTTTTTTATCTTAATTTATTTGTTAATAGTAGCGTACTATGTTCCAGAGAGTTTGTTGATTTCCATTGTCGAGTAATTAATTCAATATTCCATCAAGATGGTGGCTCCCTTGTTAGAACTTTCCATGGAGTTTTTGTGGCATCTCAGAATTCATGGTCCGTGGTATTATTTTCTATTCACTTCACTTATGCACAATAAACAAACTATATTACATAAAACACCACCAATTTTACACAATATAGAGTCAAGTAACACAAGATTATGAATAAAAAATAAAATCCACTACATGACAGACTAAGATCCCGCCAAAAACTCCCTAGACCAAAAATATTAAATTCGAACCGAATATAGTTTACAGAGGTATGTTTTTAACGTGAACAATTAAGGCAAAGGCGCTACTTTCATTCAGCCATGATAGAATAAAATATTAAAATCACTCATTAAGGCATTAAAATTACTCAAAACTCAAAACTCATTAAAATGAACATTTCGAAAACTAAAGCTTAGCATTTCAAGTTCTGTGTGAAACAGAACGTAACTCGATTATATTATAACGGAAATTACAAAGTTATTTGTACCGTCGTAAAACATAATTTAGTATGGAATTAATACGCGGTGAGCATTTTAATATATGTATATATAAGTAGGTCAAAGAACGCACTGGCGTTTTCGTCTTAGACAAAAAATTTCGTAATCCCTACCACATCTGTCTTTTGCAACTCATTTTATATGAAAGAGCCGGATGTGTGGAGTTGACATTGTATTATTTCGGAACAGAAATAGCAAACGAGGTTGTGTTATGAAATTTGTTTATTATATTTTATCAAAATACTAGCCGTGAATCGTGGTTTCTCTCGCTTTTATTACATTGAATTATAACTAACGCATTCAGATGAGCTTAAATGAATCTTAACTAATATTACAAAATCGTTAAGTGAGTTTGTTCGTTTGTTACTCTTTTACGCCTTAACTTAAGCCGATCATCACGAAGCTTTGGAACTAAATAATCAAAGATATAGAAAAAAATATAGGCTACTTTACTCAAGATAAAATGTACTGTTTTCGAAGGATAGACCAAATCTACAATCAGCCTGTAAGAGACCCATTGCAGGGTCATAGATTTTCCCGAAAGAAGGTATTGGCTTTTTTTTTTTCTTCGAACTGACTACGCTACTGACCAAGCGAGGTCTTACCAGCTTCACCGGACTACTAAGGCCTAAGGCGAGCGCTTAAGGCACTCAGCCGATTTTATTTTCACAACTAGCTCAAGGGTGCGCGGCACACCTCTGCTTTGGCTGTTGCCTGATACATGCAATTCGCGACCTATCTGAGCTAACCTAAGCTAAGCTAACTGTTCATACATATATGAGTTGTTGAAACATATATGTGTACCAAGCATACATACCTCAACAACCCTTTTATATATTTCGTATCGGCCAATATTCTAAACTATTTCAGTTTGATAAGGGAAAAAAAACCCTTCCACTTGCATGTGTAGGCGTGTATGCGTGCACGTGTGTGTAGGTGATATGTGTAATGTTGTCGCAGTGATGTAAGATTTTGTGTCACTGTATCGCGCGAAAAGTATTGGCATAATCATCACACCAGCCCACAACGTATTGGCGATTTCAAACTCTGAGAAATCCATAATTATATATTTTCCCACACGTGTTGGTACTACAAGAACATATTTCACGTCCAGGTTACCTCAATATGTCTTCCTTCACCGCCGATAGTGTACGCGAATTTCGAAAAATTCGTTGGTATATGCCGGGGTTCGAACCTGCGGACATCGGAATGACACGCCACCGGTCAAATCACGAGAACATCATTGTGTAGACGACTATTGTAACCCAAATTATTTAAATGCGTAGATACTAATAGGTACAATGTTTACCAATCATTTTGTAAAGATACTAGCTGTTCCCGCGACTTGGTCCGCGTGAAATAAATACTTAGGGCTAACGCTAACACGGAGCGAAAGCTGGCAAAAGGGAAGAAAACGATTACGAAACATTCTTCATTGGTGCTCCGCTCCTATTGGTCTTAGCATAGTGATATAGCCTGCCTCGATAAATTAGCTATGTAACACTGAAAGATTTTTTTAAATCGGATCAGTAGTTAGAGAGATTAGCGCGTTCAACCAAACAAACAAACCCTACAGCCGTATAATATTAGTACAGATGTAAAGAATAAAAATGATTACTGTGTTATCCTTAAAATCGATCTAGTTTTTTGATGTATTTGTTTTTTTAATTATTTTTACACTTTGTAACGTCACTGATCTGATATAGATTGGTGTATTTTTTATGTTTATTGAATTAAATTTTCACTTCTATCGTGTGTCTTTAAGACACACTCTGTTTCTTTTTTAATCAAAACAGCATTGCAAAGAACCAATCATTTTTATTAAAATGTGTAAAGAAGAAAATGATTAATATGTTATCCTTTATAGATAGATGTTTGTTTTTTATAATTATTTGTACATTTTGTAACGTCACTGATTTCATACAGATTGGTGTATTTTTTATGTTATTGAATAAAATTTTCACTTCTATCGTGTGTCTTCAAGACACACCCTGTTTCTATTTCGATCGAACTAACGCTATTGCATATCGGGCCTTCACAGCTTTACCGGGCTAAAAACTGATGCATAAATTTGACAAACTACTGCATAACACTTTCATTTAAAATCGCGTGTTAGAATGTTCATAACACTTAAAGAGATGTTCATATCAATATGTATGTTTGTTACATCAAATTTCGTAATGGATTTTATTAACACACTAACTAGTGCCAGCGACTTTGTCCTCATTAATAAAGTTTTCTTGCTTTACTAGCATATTCAATTTTGCGGTCAAAATTTCGTAATAAAACTTAACTGATATCCGACACTCCTCGGCAAGCTCCCTAACGCTCAGATATCGATTTGCGCGCACCAGGTCAGTTGTCAGGTCAATCGTCAGTTGATGTTAAAGGGTGTCCAGGACGCTCATCGTCATCAATCGATTGTCGGCTACTGACGGACACGGCCACAAAAGTTCATGCCACTTGAAACATGCAGTACGCTTCATATGAACGTCGCCGTAAGCCGTGTTGAGCATGGCAAGTGTTTCAATTGCAGATTTCCCGAGTTTCACATAAAATTTCAAAGCAATTCGTTGCTCCTTCTCGCTATCATTACGGCGAATGATTCTCCTGAAACCAACTACGCGTAATTTTTTAACAGACCTCGTACTTACTCCTAAACCGGGGTGATAGGGTTATACAGCCTGACTGGGTCGCTACCACGATGTATGTGTCGAAAAAGCCCTTCATAGTGATTCGCTACTGCGGGTCGCGTTTCGGGACCAGCCTGTGCATATCCAGCTTTTCGCAGGCCGCCAGGACAGCGGCGAGTGACGATGGATAGTGTGTCACTCGGTGGTTGCCATTGTTTTTGAATTGTTTTTTATTTTTTTATAGTTGGCAAAACGAACAGGTGGGTCACCTGCTGTTAAGTGATCGCCACCGTCCATGGACACTAACAACACCAGAGGATTCGCAAGTGCGTTGCCATCTTTTGGAGGGAAGGGTTAGGGGAGTGAAAGGGAGAGGAGAGAGGAGAGGGGAGGGGAGGTGGGTCTCCGGCGCTCTCGCTGACCGAACGCAACGTAACAATGCAAGCACTGTTACTTCACGTTGGTTTTCTATGAGAGGGTGGTACAACCCCGGGCGAGCCGACCCATTCATGCTGAAACCAATAATAGTTTCAGCGTGGCTCTACCACCATTTGAATTGTGCTGTGCTTATCGTCAGGAACAGTGCATTCATTATGACGTGCACCAAAAAAAAAGTAACAATTTTTTTTTACAAAAATCTAAAATGTACAGACACGTCAGATTTACTTTCTTATTGTATGTATATGTAACGTTTTGAAGTCAGTTTGTATGTGTTTTGCAAAGGTCCTGAAAGGGAGAGAACCAGGATATATTTCGATTTATCGAAGTTTTACTGTATAAAATAGAATTCACCGTTTATTGTTACAAATGCAATAAAAATTGTCACACTTAGCATCACCGTTGACCGACAAGTAGCTTGTCAATAATCTAACGGTAGTCAAAACAAGGACACGGTACAGTTTCAGAACCAATCTCCGCTTATGATACTGTGCGGTCGTAAATGATACTACACATATATATTAATACAATGTTTACAGTATTTTTTTTTATCGTAGCACGGCAAAGTGACTTTACTGTGCCTGATGGTGAGCACAGTATAATCTAAAAACAATGGCGACCACCGAGAGACACACTATCCCTCACCGGTCGCCGCTGTCGTGCCGGCTTGCAAATGTATTCACAACAAATGTACATGTATAAAATTATATTACAACTGTGACGTTATTAATTCATTCGCGAGTCCGTGGGAGTGCGTGCGTGTAACCTCACGGAGTAAGAGGTGCGGATCGACCAACGCTCCGGGCAAAACCGATCACGCACGAAGCGCGACGCGGATCGCAGCCGACCGATTCCGAGCGGTCGCAAATCCCGCTACAATACCATTATCATTTTACATAGTATAAAACAAAGTGCCCTTCCGCGTCTGTCTGTCTGTTCGCGATAAACTCAAAAACTACTGAACGGATTTTCATGCGGTTTTCATCAGTCGATAAAGTGATTCACGAGGATGATTTAGGTATATAATTTATTAAGATTTTTTATTGTCAGGGCGGCCAACATCCGCCGTGCCCGCTAGTCTAAATATATTATATAAAATGCTAATGTTCGTACGTGTGTCCGGTTTTTTCTATCATCCGCAACTTCGACCAACTTCCCGTTGGGATGGCAAATACCCCTTGGTCTCTTGGTGTGATAATGGAGTTTGGTTGGGGTGGGTAGAAGTGGATGGTTATGGGTGGCGAAAATGTGGAATAATATATACCTGTCCTTCTCTAACTAATGTAAACTTCTGTAAAATTCTGAAATCTCAGGAATGGTCTAGAAAGTTCCAGAATGTGTGCAACTGATGAAATCAATCTAGAAAGTTCTAACACTTTCTGGAATAGTCTAGAAAGTTCCAACAAGCCGTGCAATTATTGTAATCGATCTAGAATATTTCAGAAAGCTTCTGGAATTATCTAGAACGTTCCAAAATGTGTTTTCCACAGCAGCTTTTGTTCCAAAATGTCCAAAACGTTCCAAAAAATTGATCCGAAATGATCTAGAAAATTCTAAAAATCTCTGAAATGATCTAGAAAGTTCCAAAATGGTTGCAATTGTTGTAATCGAACTAGAATAATGTAGCGATGTATTTTAACCCGAGCAACGCCGGGTTTCGCTGCTAGTGTCTGTAATAAAATGTTAAAGTAATCAGTCTTGCGATCATGGTTTAGTTTTTAGGACTCTAATCTCATCTGATATTAAATCAGGATGTGTTCTATGGTAAACATGGTAAAAGAGTGGCTCTTAGGTATAGCTGCCAGAACACACCTATAAGTGTAAATTTATTTGGTTCTAGCAGTGCTCGTGACTTCGTCCATGAGGAACCTGATGTACAAAACAATGACTAATAAAGTCATCTGAACGTATTTAGTTAATTTGCTTATTTACTTTTCTCTTATACTTAAGTCGCGGCGCCATTAAAATTACAATAACTTTTGATAGAGTGTACCGATTTTAATGAAACAAAGACTAAGTTACTCCCGAGGATATGCTTTATATTATGAACCGAGTGCTTTAGCAATGATGAGTGTTCATACAAACAAACATACAGACAGACATCTCTAAAAATGATTGAAATATATTCTATTACTTATTCCTAGACACCTGCAACATTTTTTTTCCCGAAAATCGAAAATGTACAGACACATTGCATTCTTATTATATGTATAGATAACAGATATCAAATTTTGTACCGCTAATATCGCTTTAATATAATGCTAGAATAACATATAAATCGAAGAAACTTCCTAGCGATACTATAATGGCTAAAAAGAAATGGAATTAAAAATAACAAACTGAAGGATAATCGACTGCTATATGAATACTTTTTGCTGCACTTTTTGCTTTGTACACTGTCGAACTTTAACAGCTTCACTGGATTACTAAGGCGAGCGCTGTCGATTTTATTTTGCCAACTAGCTCAAGGGTGCACAGCACACCGCGGCTTGATCTGTTGCCGGTCTCATGCAATTCCCAACCTAAGCTAAGCTACATATTTATACATATATGAGTTATTGAAACATATATGTGTACCAAGCATACATACCTCAACAACTCTGTGTATTTTGTGTCGGAAAATTTTCTAAACTATCTCAGTTCGATAAGGGAAAAATACAAAACCCTTCCACTTTCATGTGTAAGCATGTGTGCGTGCACGTGTGTAGAGGTGATATGTGTAATGTTGTTGCAGTGTTGTAAGATTTTTGTGTCGCTGTATCGTGCGAGACACTGTAGAGGTTAACCACAAAGTAATTTCTTCCACCTAATCAACGGTATTGTCGAGAGAGAAAAAAGAGTAGGTTGTGCAGATATTAAAAAAATGAGCCATCGGGGGCCATTTGACCGATGTGAAATATCGAAATTATTTTGTATAGGTAATATACATAAAACGACAGTTTATCACAGAAAGGATATACACGGCAAAAAAAAACAAAATGTTAAGATTTTTTTAGGAAAAAAATGACTTTTTATTCACTAAATATAAAAAAATTAAATTCAAAATCATCTATAGGTGGTAGAGCCATGCTGAAGCTATTACTGGTTTCAGCATGAATGGGTCGGCTCGCCCGGGGTATCACCACCCGACCCACAGAAACACCCACGTGAAGTAACAGTGCTTGCATTGTTGCGTTTCGTTCGGTCAGTGAGAGCGCCGGAGGGCCACCTTCTCTCCCCTTTGGCAGCGCATTTGCGACATTCCTGGTGTTGTTTGTGTCTATAAACGGTGGTGATCACTTAACATCAGGTGACCCACCTGCCCGTTTGCCTCCTATCATATAAAAAAATTAGCATGACACTCATGTATACTTAAAATAGAAATACGTAAATAATGTATTGAACAGATAACATTAACATAGATACATAATGATATTATAACAAAAAAGCTGTTACATACGTAGTCCGGTGAAGCTGTTAAGACCTTGCATGCTCAATAGCGTAGTCAGTTCGAAAAAAAAAAAAAAAACTGTTACATACGTTACCTCAATGATATTTCGACAAAATATATGGCACGATAACGCACACATACGTAAAGTGATATTGTAACGCCATACTATCTTAGATAAAATGTGGAAGTGAGATGGGATATTCTTAATATCGGCGGTGAAAAAGAAATAGTTATATGTTGCTTAGATACGGACGGATTGACGGGGTTAGATCAGTTTGCTAGCTAGCCAAGTTTTAACGAGGCGATATCGATGCGCTTATGACGTATCTACGGCTATTATATCATTGTATATACAGTATAAATCTACTTATACATACATACAGATATGTATAAAAACAATAAAAATATAAAGTGAAATTAATTCAATTTAAATCCATAAAAGAAACAGCCGTAATAAAAAGCGAACGTAATTCGATCTTGGTTATCTTCGTAGTGAATCGGCTGCCCGTATTACGTGAGAGATTGTCGGGGAAAGTTGGTATTTGGTGCGACACCGAACTACCTTGACATTCGATAAGGGCGAGGTTACAATGCCCAATTTAGTTTTTTTTTTATACTGGCAAGGCAAAATGACTGTACTGTGCCTGATGTTAAGCACAGTACAATCCAAAAACAATGGCGACCACCGAGTGAAACACTATCCATCGCCGGTCGCCACTGACATGCCGGCCTACAAAAAGCTGGATATGCACAGGCTGATCCCGAAACGCGACCCGCAAAAGCGAATCACTATGACGGGTTTTTTCACCATATACATGGTGGTTGCGACCCAGTCAGGCCGTAAAACCCTACCACCCCGCTTTCGCCATTGCCTCGTTCGTTATTCAGCAGGGTGCACCACGTGCAGGTGAGGTTGGCGTGGATGTCTCAAGTCTTAGATGTTATTTGACACCCCTTATACCCCTAAAGTTTATAATTTAACTAGCGTCAGCGCGCGACTTCGTCCGCGTGTATAGTCTTTGGGCTAACGCTAACTTAATCTCGCGACTTCGCGAAAATGAAAATATTTTTAAACAATACGTACGTTAACCCCGATTTTCAAATATGCTTCATCGGTGATCCGCTCCTATTTGTTTTAGCGTGACGGTATATAGCCTATAGCCTTTCCCAATAAATAAGCTATCTAACAGCTGCTTCCGCTTGACCGTATCTAGCGTAGTTCGACTCGAATCGTCTGCGACGAGGTGATATCCGATCGGCTCGACTCATTGGCACTGCATCGGGACATCGCGTCTCTTTGCGTTCTTTATCGCATTTACCACTGTGAGTTTTCAGAAGACTTGTGGACTTATACCTGCCGCTACGTTCCAACATCATACTACCCGCCTAAAACTAAAATTTCATCCACACCACCTGGATGAGTGGAGATCTTCCACGGTGAGGTTTTCTAGGTCGTTTCTGCCTCGTACTTCGACCTTGTGGAATCGATTCCCAGCGGCGGTATTTCCAAACAATTATGAATTGCAAACCTTCAAGAAACGAGCTTACACTTTTTTTAAAGGCCGGCAACGCACTTGTTACTCCCACGGTGTTGCTAGTGTCTATGGACGGCGGTGATAACTTACCATCGGGTGACCCGTCTGTTCGTTTATTAATTAAATCGGATCAGTTATTCCGGAGATTAGCGCGTTCAAACTCTTCAGCTTTATTAGTATAGAAGTATAGATTAGCTAACCGCGTTGCTTCATAGGCGTTTATCCTAATATTATAAATAGCGCCATCTCGTAGATTTTTGTGGTACTTGAATTTTTGGTTATAGATTGGAAGCTCGCCTAAATATTAATAACTAGCTTTTGTTCATAGCTTCGCTCGCATTAATCTACATTTGACGTATAGGACGGGAACATTACCTTTTTTCGATGTATATCCTTTTCGCTACTCCAGACAACATGTATGTAATAATGGTGATCACTTGAGTAGCTAAAATGTGAAAGCATAACAAACAGACAAACTCACATTCGCATTTATAATATTTGTAAATATGCCCGAAATTTCCATAAAAGAATTAACCCGTAGGTATTTTGCAGCGTCAAAATACACAACACATTATTATCATTCCTTTATTTAACAAAAAATTGAGTATGTCGTAAAGACACACGATAGAAGTGAAAATTATGTATTCTTAAAGGGCACATGTTAATTTTAAAAAATACATTTAATTTAAAAAAAACGCTAGTAGCTAACTTTACGCGGTGTACCCAAGCGGTCACCCATCCAAGTACTGACCGCGCCCGACGTTGCTTAACTTTTCGAACGAGAACCGGTGTTTTCAATACTCTACCCGATACAGTGTTTACCCCCACCACTTTTCGTCACACAAAATAGTTGCGGATCAGAATTTCAAGGCCCTTCTATAAGTTCCAGTTCAAAAATATATCATTACATAGTATAAAACAAAGTCCCCTACCGCGTCTGTCTGTCTGTCTGTTTGCGATAAACTCAAAAACTACTGAACGGATCTTTATGTGGTTTTCACCAGTGGATAAAGTGATTCACGAGGAACGTTTTGATATTTAATTTGTCCCGGATTTTTTTATAATCAGGGCGGGACAACGTCTGCCGGGCCCGCTAGTTAATTTATAAAAACAGCGATTAATAAAGTCACCTGAATGTATTAAATCCATTTACTTATCTACTTTTCACTCGTACTTACGCCGCATCGTCATTAAAATTACAAAAACTTTTGAAAGACCAAACAAGACTAAATGTTACTCAAAGAAAGCAGTGACGCGTGTTCATACAAACAGACAGACATTTCTAAAATTGATTGAAATGTATTTTGTTGGTTATACCTAGACACTTACAACAATTTTTTACAGACACGTTAGACTTACATTCTTATATATATAGATAGTATAGACGAGGAAGAGAGAGATATCATTATATATTAATTGATTTTAATATGAGGATCATAATAAAATCTCTTACGCAATGAATGAACGCCTCCTTATTTAATATAAGCCTTCGCAGTGACTAATAATAACATGCCGGATGCGGCTTTCTCCTGAACGCGGCCTTAAGCAATGTTATGAAACGACCTGTTACGTATTGTGCTGTCATTTATCAGAGCTAAATATATGTATGGAGGTGTGTTCCGGCAGCTGCACTCGAGAGCGAGTCCCCTTTAGGCTTAGCGTGGTTACCATCTGAGACCACATCGATTTTGTAGGTGATAGAGCCATGCTGAAGCTATTACTGTTTTTTTTTTATGTCATAAGTGGCAAACGAACAAGTCGGTCACCTGCTGTTAAGTGATCACCACCGTCCATGGACACTAACAACACCAGAGGAATCGCAAGTGCGTTGTCACCCTTTGGAGGGAAAGGATTCGGGGAGGGAGAGGGAGAGGAGGAGAGGGGAGGGGAGGTAGGGCTCCGGCTCTCACACTGACCGAACGAAACGCAACAATGGCAAGCACTGTTACTTCACGTCGGTTTTCTATGAGAGGCTGGTACTACCCCGGGCGAGCCGACCCATTCATGCTGAAACCAGTAATAGTTTCATTAAAATGGTATCAGCATGAATAGGTCGGCTCGCCCGGGGCACTACCACCCGACGCACAGAAACACCCACGTGAACAGTGCTTGCATTGTTGCGTTTCGTTCGGTCAGTGAGAGCGCTGGAGGCCCACCTCCCCTCCCTCTTCCCTCAAACACAGGTGACTACGCTATTGGCCTACGAAGATTTAACAGCTTCACCGGGCTACACCGATTGAAATGTATTTTATTACTTATTTATTATACCTACGTGCTAGAATTTTTTCCCAAAAATCTAAAATGTACAGACACGTTAAACTTACATTCTTATTATATGTATAGATATAGAAGATTATGCGTGTAGAAGATAGATGTAATTATTGAAGTTATACTTCTTTTGGCGCGTTAGGGAAAAATGTTCAGAGTAAATTTTTACTACGCGCGCGCACACCGTCACGAACTCTGAAGTTAGCTATAGTCTACATTTTGTTTCTTTGTTTTTGATGTCTGTATTAAAACTTTCAATGTATTAAAGACCTTTTTTCTATTGTTAGTGTCATTTTTTTCTACAAACGTAGAATAAGGCGAAAGATAAAAATTTTGAAAAGATTTTTATCTTGTTACGCCAAAGAAGTATAACTTCTAACGCGTGTACATAAATACATACATACTTTTCTGTTTTTGAATTTAGAATTTAATTAAAGAATGTGAGTCTGTTTGTAACGCTTTCTCATCGTAACTGCTCAACCGATTATCGTGAAATTTTACATGCCCGATGTCATGAGAACAGAAGGGCATTGGTCACTTTTTATCCACATACATTACTGTACCCTGTTCTGTGTATTGTCTTCCGTAATTAATAAAAGGAGATTTAAAAGTATACATGAACGACAAGATGTAGATGGCGTTAAAAGCAACTTTGCTGATAATAATAAAAAATGTCACGCCCTTACCATACCATACAAATAATAATAATGTAGTACAACAATCAAAGGAAAGATGGCGTGTAATTCAACTAATAAAAAATAATACACATTTAAGTCAAAAAAACTGCTACGCATCTACTCATCACTCACTTATGTCGTATCTACAAATGAATCTATGTTAAAATCTGTAAGATATGTGTCGTTTAGAATCAAAAGTGGTCAACTCCACTTTGCAATTTTCTAAGTCTCATAACTTTAAACTATTGTACTATAGCATACATTTTTTATTTTTTTAGCTTTCTATACTAATTTTATTAAAACTCTACAGATACCTAAATGTTTCATAGTCTTTGCAATAACCTCAAAATGGAAAATTGGCTATACCCATAAAAATTGCAAAGTGGAGTTGACCACTTTTGATTCTAAACGACACATATATACGATCACACAGTTCTGATAATCGGGCGATTAACTTCACTCCCAGACATCTACCACGACCCGCTTGACAGCGTCGCAATTTTTGTAAGGGATTTTTTTTCTTTATTGGTTAATCGCCCTCAGCTACATAATAATTCGTACAACCCATTGGAAAGTACGCATGTTTGTCTATCAGTAAAATATAAACATGTATCATTGTATCATCATCATTATATAAACATATATCATGTTTTAGCACGCATTGTTAGTTATGTTCTATTCACATTGTTATATTCAGGGTAACAGTCCAAGTTGAGGTTCGGCAATTTTGGCACCCTTGAGGTTGTGCCCATTTAGGTTTTATAACAAAGTCCCACAGCACATCGATTTTCCGGATATTGAGTTCCGAACCAGTAGTAACTATGAAAGTTATAAGCGCTTCCTCAGTGTCTCAAGAATCCGGTGAAGCTGTGAAGGCTCGTTAGGCGAATAATGATTAGCCCGTTCGAAAAAAAATCGAGACACAGTTGTCCATGCTTCGTCATGTCACTATGGTGAGTGTCACACGTGATGCATTCTAACACAATTCCCATGATTCCCAACATTGGTGTTTATTAATAGAAACTAGTAAACATGAAAATGCCAAAAAGTATTTTGTGCCAATTCTTTCCAAAACGTCAACAGGAGAGTTTCTACTATTGATTCTCGGACAACAGTATTATCAGCTTAATAAAAACATTTTCTTTTGTGTATTACAAATAAAAGTGGAACTAGGTTATTTATTCAAGTGTTTAAAGGTTGAACTAAATTTTATAATAATTGTAATATTAAATAGCGACCTGCCCCGGCTTCATGCGGCTGCAGTGTATTAATGTTGCATCATCTATCCAAGCGATTTGAGACTTAGAATTCATGAAATCTAAAGAATATTTACAAATATTATCACAGGAAAATATTTTTTTATTGCGCCTAAATTTCATACTATGATATCTTCTATTTTTTTTTCTTTATAGTAGCACGGCAAAATGACTGCACTGTGTCTGATGGTAAGCACAGTACAAACCAAAAACAATGGCGACCACCGAGCGACACAGTATACATCTCCGATCGCCGCTGTAATGCCGGCCTGCGAAAGGCTGGATATGCACAGTCTGATCCTGAAACGCGACCCGCAGAAGCGAATCACTATGACAAGCTTTTTCGCCATATACATGGTGGTTGCGACCCAGACAGGCTGTAAAACCCTACCACGCGCGGTAAAGCGGCGCCATTGCCTCGTTCGTTATTCAGCAGGGTGCAACCACGTACAGGTGAGGTTGGCTTGGATGTTTCAAGTCTTAGATGTTATTCGACACCCCTTATACCCCAAATTATATATATAACATATTTATGAAAATTATGTGCTCTATTTCATGACAATCAGTTATGTAGTTACGGAGTGTACGCGCAACAAAAAAATAGAAAAATCATTTTCACTTCTATAAGATAAAATTTTCTATACACATTCCCAGGGGTATAGAAAAGAACATATGGTAACTTATTTTATGAAAAAAGGCATTGTACTCGAGGGATAGGTCAAATCTATATTAATAATACTAAGCAACGAAGATAAAGTTGAATGTCTTAGATAATTCTATACAGTACTAGTAATGCCCGGGACTCCGTTCGCGTGGAACCTATTATAAAAAAGAGTGACTAAGTTTCATCATCTCTCTGCATATATTGTCCTAAGTCCTAAGATAATTTAATTATGTACTTTTCTTTTGTACTTAAGTCGCGTCGTCATTAAAATTACAATACTTTTGACATAGTGAACCGATTTTAATGAAACCAAGACTAAATGTTACTCGAGAATATGCTTTATGATTTTTATGAATGCAGTACTTTAGTAGTGATGCGTGTTCAGACAAACAGACAGACAGACATTTCTAAAAATGATTAAAATATATTTTATAATTAATTGCAATACGCCTGCAACAAATTTTTCACAAAAATCTAAAAACACAAACACGTTAGATTTTCATTCTTATTATATGTGCAGATAGAGTTAAAAATACACTTACATCCCAATTCGTCGAAGAACTTCGATCTCACTCCAATACTGGAGTCAGAATCATCATCAGTATGTGGCACTGTATTTAATTTGTCACCTCTTAACACTTCATCACCTTTAAATGGCAACTTTTTAAGTCCCGGGGTTATTTTCGACCCGGCCGATTTGTATTTCAAAGTTTTTAATTCGCCGTTATCGTCTAAAATTGTTATGTCTTCATAATTGTTCACGGTATCGGAGTCACGACCGATGTTTCTTATTGTATCTTTATTAAATTCACTCTCACTCACTAATCTTTTTAACACAACGTTCCCGTTATTTCGTATTAGATTTTTCGATTCGTGTAAATCTTTATTGACCACGTCCGTGTCACTGCCTATGTCGCACTTTGTTAAACTCGATTTTATTAATAAATCAACTAAAATTATTATTATTGTAGAAGGACAATCGTTTAAAAACATATTTTAATAAAAATGTCGTTAGAAAAAAGTACTCAAATACAAGAAGTAGATGGCGTTGTTTATTTTTATGTTTTTATTAGATGGTGTAAAACCTCATTTGATACTGATCCTTTTTAGAGTATATCTATGATGCAAAATTTAATTAAAAAATGGCGGCGCGTTTTTTTTTAAACTGAGCACTTAAGAGTCCGATATTGATTCGATTTTGTTTCTGATGCGTATTGAAATATTTATAAATATAAAAATGAATAGTAATTTTTAACAGCCGCGAACATTCGAGCGGCGCGCTCGAATGACGGAAATCTTAAAACAAGACAAGTTCGGTGAAATGTGTTTACATAATCACTTAAGATGTAATCGTTTGGTTCATTTTACAGCCTCTCGGAGCGAGTTGGTTACGTTTAAGATAAGCGCTTTATTATTTCTAGTCATAGTAGTTATAAGGTTGACTAGGTGATTCCCGCCCGCTTTGTTGGGATTAAAAAAAATGCCTATGGGTTAATCGAATCCAAAAAATAAGTAGCCTAAACCTATCTACGAAAAATTCCACGTACGATCAGTAAATTTGGCGTGGCTGAGCTTCAACGTTCCTATACCCATGTCTGTGGTCTGTGCTGCGTGGATTATTTTATCATGTTATTTGATAAAATATGGTCATATAAATTACTTTACTATCATATAAAGGATCGATCATTAAATACGTGAAGTGTTTTTCAGAAATTTTGACCACCCCTCACACCCTGGCGTGTTGTGTGCGACCGAAAGTGCGTTTATTATGTCATTCAATAAAACACTAACTTCTGCCCGCGACTTTGTCCGTATGTAATAGTTACTTTGGGCTAACGCTACCACGCAGTGGAAGCTCTAAAAAGGAAAAAAAGCGATTTTGAAACATTCTTCATTGGTGCTCCGCTTCTATTGGTCTTAGTGTGATGATATATAGCCTATACAGTTTTCCTCGATAAATGAGATATCTAGCACTGGAAGAATTTATAATGTTGGTATAGATATATAGGTTTCAACCTTTGACTTCAATCCCAGTTTATGTTAAGCAATGTTCTGGTTTAAGATGGCAAACACGCTAAGCCTAGAGGTATTGGCTCGCATGTGCAGTTATCAGAACACACCAACTGGTGCTTGGCGACAGATGTTGAACTGTACGTGGTATTAACTGTACTGTAGCTATTAGTAGTGTCAGCATGAATGGGTCGACTCACCCGGGGTAATAACACCTTTTATTTTTAATATTCTATAAATTTTTTCTTTAACTCGATAGGAATACGTTTAAAAGGAAATCAATGGACAACGCTAATTGCTTTTTTTAAGCCCGCCTGGCTAGCTACCCATGGTTTTTTTTTTATATCAAAAGGAGACACGAGCAGGTGGGTCACTTATTTTTTTTTTTATTGTAGCACGGCAAAATGACTGCACTGTGCCTGATGGTAAGCACAGTACAATCCAAAAACAATGGCGACCACCGAGTGACACAGTATCCATCGCCGACCGCCGCTGTCATGCCGACCTGCGAAAGACTGGATATGCACAGGCTGATCCCGAAACACGACCCGCAGGAGCGAGTCACTACGACGGGATTTTTCGCCATATACATGGTGGTTGCGACCCAGTCAGGCTGTAAAACCCTACCACCCCGTTTTCGCCATTGCCTCGTTCGTTATTCAGCAGGGTGCACCTCGTGCAGGTGAGGTAGGCCTGGATGTCTCAAATCTGCGATGTTATTCGACACTCCTTACACCCCAAATGTTAAATGATCACCACCGTCCATAGACACTATCAACACCAGGGGAGTCGAAAACGCGTAGCCAGCCTGTGTTTGAGGGCAGGGGAGGGAGAGGAGAGGAGATTGGAGAAGGGCCTCCGGCGCTCTTACTGACCGAACGAAACGCAACAATGCAAGCACTGTTACTTCTCGTCGGTTTTCTATGAGAGGGTGGTTCTACCCCGGACGAGCCGACCCATTCATGCTGAAACCATTAATAGCTTCAGCGTGGCTCTACCACTTACCTGCTGTTAGTTCCACCCATCAAAATTGCTCACATTGAACCACCCAATAATAACGCTTTGTGTTTATAAATATGATATACATATATTATATACATAAAACGTGTTCTTAATGTTATAAGGGTGTATAAACTATTACCATAGCAAATTTCGTAAAAATCTGTCTATTACTTTTTGCGTGCATCCCGTTCAAACGCCAGAGAGATAGACAAAGAGCCTTTAAAAAGTATGGAAATGTGTTGTCGTTGATTCTAACCCCCCCTCCCCTCCCCTCCACACCTGAGTGTTTTTTGCTTAAATTATTCATACATTCAAAAGGTACATTAGAATCAAGGCAAAATTATGAAAATTTTAAATCGAAGTAAAAAAAGATTATCTGTGCTCATCCGTGCAATATTCATAGGACAGCAAATTAATTTAGCGCCATCTAATGTTGGAGTTGTTGAACTCGTGGTGGCCTAGTGGTTTGATCGGTGGAATATGATTTCGTTGACCGCAGGTTCGAACCCCCGGCACGTACCGACGAATTTTTCGGAATTCGTGTACATTTACTCATTTAAATTGGTAACAGTATCGGCTGACGGTGAAGGAAAACATCGTGAGGAAACCTGAACCTGAGAAATGTTCTTGTAGTACTACTATTTGCGGGAAAACATAGAACTGTGTATTTCTCAGAGTTTGAAATCACCAATACGTCGTGAGCTGTCGTAGTGATTATGCCCATATTTTCCTTCGCCAAGAGGCCTATGGCCCTGCAGTGGGTGTCTTACAGGCTGATGATAATGATTGTTGGAAAGATACTTATTTATTATATTTAAACATATCTGCGAAACGAAGCTTCGACTACTTGTCGCACTAAAATAGACGTCAAAAATCATTCCGATAAAGGCGCAGATTATACGTTCCCACACCTGTCTTTCCAATGACTCGACATTAGCGTCAGCTAAACTCCTTTGATGTGTGTAAATCCGCCAGCCCAGTTATCGTGCTGCGTCTGTCGTCACGCAGCCCGTTAGTTCGTAACGCATGATTATACATAAAAACGGGCAATCAATTTAAAATATGGGACCACGCGAATCCTTAAAGACCAAGTTCAAGGAATACGGTATCTTGACTCTGCCCTCCCAATACATTCTTGACAATTTAATGTCCGTAAGAACCTTGAAAAGCTGGATTTCGTAAATCCGGCACAATCTAAATACTAGAAATTGTGACAAACTGGTTGTCCCAGACTTAGTAAAACCGGTAATAGTTTTTTGTGTAATAGTGTTAGATTTTACAACAAAGTCCCAAGGGGTATTACCGTTTTGCCGGATTACGAATTTAAGCGTCATGTCAAGCGGGTTTTAGTGTCATTATAGCGCTATTATAGAGTGGATCAATATGTGAACGATAGTGATGTCTGGAATTGACTCATCTCTGTGCATCCATTAAAAACGATTGTGACATTTACTATTATATATAATATATTATTATTGTAAATATTATATATACTTGTTAAAAAGATAAACCAAATTCTTACCGGTTCTTCGCGATGACTGGGTTGTTTTCCGAACCGGTGGTAGTTTTGACGTTCATGAGTGCCTTCTTAGGGCCCAAAGAGTATAATAAGTAATATAGTAATGTTAGGGCCTAAATTGAATAAAGTGATTTTGATTTGATATAATGTCTTTCCACATCTGCATTTAGTGTATCCATAGACAAAGCTTCGAGCCGATTCACACAGGTATGAGAGTACCATGATAGATATATCGACGATAGTACGAAATCGTATGGAAACTGCTGCGATCCAATAAATTAAACTATAAGTTGAGCGCCATCTATTGCATTAATACATACTAATCAACGAAGGAGATTCATTTATATCAATATTAATTGTTATTTGTATGAAAAAAGTAAATAATTAAAAACTGCTCATTGTTTAATGTATCCTAGGTATTATTTATACAATATATTATATAATATACTTCTTTTGTATGAGAATCAAATGTATTTTTTTTATTACTACTCTTCCTTCGTAATTAACTCGAGCCGTCATTCAAATTACAATAAGTTTTGATGAATGAAACACAAACTAAGTTACTCTCGAGGATATGCTTTATGATTTTTTTTGCCGAGGTTTTATTTATTTATTTGAGAAACAGGAGGCACTTTGTCTGTGATTTTACAGTTTGTATTTATAATTATTTTTTACTGTGTATATATGTATAATTATTATCTTTGTTTATTGTATATATTTGTATGTAAGTCTGTATATATGTTTTATCGTGTATGTACTAATATTTATTTTATTTATGTATATATTTGACCTCTGTATATGCACTACCTATAAAACTATTTGATTGACAAGAATACCGTTGGTTAACTGGAAGAAAATGCTTTATAGCATTAGGCTCGCCAGTGTACAAACAAAAAGTGCAATAAAGTATTCATTCATTTTATTGTGAACCCAATCTTTTAGGATTGATGCGTGTTCATACAATCATACAAACAGACAGATATTTCTAAAAATGATTGAAGCTATTATTTATTCCTAGAAACATGCAAAAATTTTTTTCACTAAGATCGAAAAAGTACAAAAACGTTAGATTTATATTCTTATTGTACCTACAGAAGATCTTGCGTTATTTAACTATATATTTAGTAATATTGGTGGTGTTTTACATAATATAGTTTGGTTATTGTGGACAAAGTGAAGTGAATTGAAGATAATACCACGGAGCATGGATTCTAGCATACCACAGAACTCACTTTTGTTTTATACGTGGGGAAATCCCTTATTGATACACCACCCTCTCGGGGGAGAGGGTGGGTTATGTCCGACTCGCACGGACTAAAACCCCACGGTGTACGTCTGCCGCTATAGTCGGGGCGGCACGAGATCTTTATAGACTTCATCGTGTACAGCGTGTCTAGCCGGGTACACATTGGCCGTCTCCTATGTCCGCCGGACCTGTGCAATGGGAAGATAGGCCCCCCGACCCATCCTCCCCGGTCCGGCTATGTTGGGAGGAGGCGATCAAACTGCCGCCTTCTCCTGCCTGTCCTCCGTTGGCGGAGAGGGTCACTTTGAGGTCCTTGCTCACGGACCCTCTCCGATGCCACAGAACTCCCTGAAAAGTTCTAACAAGTGGGCCACCATCTTGTTAGAAAATTAAAATGATTGCAAAAAACTTATAATATCACCTTCGAAACTAATTATCTACTAGAAGATTTGTTGCCAAAAATAAAACTAAAAACAAAATCAGTCACTTAAAGTTTTATTTAGATATTGAATAAAGAATCTTCCAATTTTATTGGTTTCCGTATTCGAATGGTTCATTTTCGCGTAAGTGAGGAACTGTCTTCGAAGTCTCAGCAGCTTCTGAGGATTGACATCCTCCAAGAAACCAGACTCTAACACGCAGCCGGGATATTCGGGAAATCTCACTTCCCCATTTATGTTCAACTGTTTGGAATCCAAGATATGCTTCGATATTGCCTGAGTCACTTTATCCAATTCGTAAAGAAAGTTCGTCGACGTTAGTGGTGCCTGAAAATAGTGAAATATAATTTAGATTCCCTTATTTCTACGTAAATTCAATTAAAATAACCGCTTCCTAAAGAGAAACCTCCGCGAACGCTCATTGGCGGAAAGATATGTCTGACAACAGCCGTTTGTTGTACGTGAATACGTCTTGTAACGGGCGATATTTTCTAATAAATGTACTGTCACCGTTGTTGATCCGCTCGACCGCAGTCACTTTTTACGTTGGCGGCACTGCTTGACTCGATCGTATGGTGTTTTATTGGTACCATTCGATTGGTTTTGAGATGCTTTTTCCAACCCTATACGATTTCTGTATTTAAATTTGGCTTTTCGACGCGTATAGGCCGACATTATATTTTTATTTTAACAACTTATATACACAGTCAAGATATTACACTGATGTTTTAACTGAAATGTTGATACTTGAACAAACGTCGTAGCGTAGCAGCAGAATTACCGCAAGATGGCGGCGCTTACCCACCCACCACCTGCGACGTATTATAGTTCTGACTTAGTGTAATAAACCCTTTGATCCTTTAACTATCTAGTGGTATAATTTAATTTGCCAAACCGTATCCCCCGATTTAGCTATCATTAGGTTTTTTGGATTGTCCCTGTACCAGCCCCCGCTACCAAATTTAAAGACGTATTCACGTCAAAACAAGAACCACTACCGTAAGATCGTGTGCGTGATCCTTAAAAGACGCGAAATTCAAATGTTTCATTAGTAACCCATCATAAATTATTGCCATGAACACTGAGGTATTATATAGTACTAGATAAAAGACCGTCGGAACAATCATGATGCGAATGTTTGTTTATGTTTTCATCTTACTTAACCCATTATCATGGATTTTTGTATACATGGGTATAGAAAAAGACATACAATTAATGAAATGAATAGAACACTGATTCCGATATCTAGAACTGGAGTACTTTAAAAAAAAAACTTCTAAAAAGATATCGCCTATCCTAGTTATAATTGTCTTTTCGAAACACCATAAGAAATTATCATGTATGGTTTCATTACATACTTAATTCATTCAGTACTATGAGAAGTATGAACATAGATATACCAAGTGAAAGGTGAGATACTCGCAGTATTTTAGGAAATGACACCTCATGGTCACATTTAACATAAAATAATAATATCAAAACAAATACTAATAAACAACAGAGATCACCTTAGATAAACTATGTTCTAAGAATTACTTAAATAAACTTAGGTTGAATGACCGGTGATAAAACCTGCGAGCGACGACCCGGAGTTAATAAGGTTCGATAATAAAACGGACAATAAACCCTTTTGTTTGTTCAAACTTCGAAAAATTATCCTTTGCTAGTTGGTTGCCTTCACTTTCATTTCACTTTCAATACACCCAACGATCATTGACACTGTGATTAAACATAGACACTTAGAGGATTGAGTATAATTTTTGTATCTTTCTAGATAATTAGGTCAAATTAACTTTGCACCTTAATGCACCTACTTTTTGCATTTAATTAGAACGAAAATCGAGTGCAGAGTGTCCTACATAAATACTGCTACTGTTTAAATATTCGCCTGGTATAATAGAGTGATAGTTATGTTTACCAAATAATATACATATACTAATTGTTTCTTACATTCTGTGTACTTTGATTAGGAGGAGGTGGTTTTTTCTCGAACAACACTTTGTAGATTGCCTCCAAATCAATGGGGTCGCTCGGTTGAACTGTAAACAGGGGACTGTCCCACCTATTGTTTGAATTTGGTTCTTCAAACCTGTGAATTTATTAAAAAATATATATAACATATGATATATATAAGATACTAGCTTTGGCAATGTGAAATAGTTACTTTGGGCTAACATGTAGCTGAAACTCACAAAAAGAAAACAGAAACGCCGATTTTGAAATATTCTTCATTGGTACTCCTCTCCTATTGGGCTTAGCGTGATGATATATAGCTTATATTTTTCCTCGATAAATGAGCTATCAACACTGAAATAATTAACTTTGAAATCTGACCAGTAGTTCCTGAGATTATCGTGTTCCAGAAAACAAACTCTTCAGCTTTATAATATTAGTAAGTAGAGATTATCTGGTTAACTTTAAAGAAATCAGGAATTTTCGTATTTACTGTTAATTCAATAAAGTCAAACCTATGTATAAAAAAGAAATACATCATGTGGCCATCCAGTGCCTATGCTTATTAGGTACTATGTTATCATCAAAATATATTTTATTCAATTTAAGCCCTTTTTTTTATTAATTTATGTCGGATGACTCGCAGAACTATAACCCCACGGTGTACCGACAGACCGTAATTGTTGGGACAGCAAGAGATAGTACAATGCTAATAAACCTTGTAGAGCTGCCCAAACGGTCTGCCCGGCGGAAGGTGACAGCCTGCTCCTACCTATATCTCAGGCAGACTGGGTTCGCACCAGCTACCTTCCCTCGTCTGCCGGATGTGCAATGAGATTAAAATTGATTTACATCAGATAGATATACATAATAAACCAAAAAACGATTCTCAATTTAGGAAGCTTCTAAAAAGACTAAGTTATATATTTCTCTTTCAGTTTGTTATTTAAAATGCTGTATTTTTGTTAATCACCTTTACAGCCATAAAAGCTGGGTTTTACTGACTTGTTTTAACAGTTTTAATTTGTACTGTATTAATCCTCAGACACAGCGCATCATCTTTAGCATTACTATAAAAAAAAAACTAACCTCAAAACTGTTAATGCATCAAACACTTCTTTACTGTAAGCTATTGATCTTAGTTTATCACAGCCGTCTGTATTACTCTCATTGTTTGTGCTATTGTCATCTCTATCACACATTCTTTGTGTGTTTGCTTCCCATGCTTCTTGGTGGTTACGTATAGTGTAAATGGTACATTGTGTAGACTTTGATGCCTTGGTAGCACAGTAGAGTTCGTAACGATAACCTGGATAGAAAATAGAGTTATTGAATAATATTTCACATATACATAAATATTAGTGATAGAATTTTTTTTTTATGTCATAGTTGGCGAACGAACAGGTGGGTCACCTGATGTTAAGTGATCACCACTATCCATGGACACTAACAACACCATACGGGTCGTAGGTGCGTTGCCACCCTTCGGGGGGAAGGGAGAAGTAGAGGAGGGAGGAAAGGGGAGAGGAGGTGGGCCTCCGGCGCTCTCACTAACCGAACGAAACGCAACAATGCAAGCACTGTTACTTCACGTCGTTTTTCTATGAGAGGGTGGTACTACCCCAGACAAGCCGACCCATTCATGCAGAAACCAGTAAGTTTCAGTGTGGCTCTACCACCATTAATATTAATAGAACAAGAAACAGATTATTTTAGCATGTTGGAACTCTCTTTTTTCTATAATATTTCTTTTATTTTGAAGATGACTATTTGCTGTTGTTCTACCAAACTTTTATAGCTTTTCGGGCAAGCACTTTAGGCAAAGTAGTCAAACCTCGGCTTGGGCTGTTGCCTTGAATGCAACAATGTAAATCATAAACTAATCATTTATATATTTGTTAGTGTAACACACATGTGTACCTGAATTTTGTAGGCGGTAGAGCTGCACGGCTCGCCCGGGGTGGTACTACCCTCTCAGAGAAAACCGACGTGAAATAACAGTGCTTGCATTGTTGCGTTTCGTTCGGTTAGTTAGTGAGAGCGCCGGAGGCCCTACTTCCCTCCCCTTCCCCATTCCGTTACTTCCCCTCTCCCCAGAAGACAGGTTGGCAACGCACTTGCGACTCCTTTGGTGTTGCAAGTGTCTATGGACGGTGGTGGTCACTTACCATCGGGCGACCCACCTGTCTGTTTGCCTCTTATGATATAAAAAAACCCTACCTACCCCAAGCATGTATTTAGAATCTGTCAATTTGGATAAAGTAGCAAATGAAATTCGAAATAATAAGGGTAAAATGAAATTCTAATGAAAATGAATTCCACCATATGTATACCTACTGTGTGTATGTGCAGATTTGTGGGGTGACCTGTGCTTCGTGCTAATATTTTCATATTCAGTATCAATGTTACAATATTTTCAATACAATGGCAACTGTACTAACGATATGTACCGCATTTGATTACAACTTTACTTATATGGTGTTGCCCGAAAATGACAAAACTTAAACTCTATCTTTCACTTTATCACTGACTGTTTATATGCAGTTGCCAAAATACATTGTAGATACTTTTGACATATTTTCAACTCAAGGATGGTATCTTTATATATAGATTATAGATAGATTTATTATAGATAGATGGTATAGAGGTACTAGTAAATTATAGCATTTTTTTTTTACTGTACAACGGCAAAACGATTGCACTATGCCTGATGGTAAGCACAGTACAATCCAGAAACGATGGCGACCGGTGATGACACACTATCCATCGTCGGTCGCCACTGTCATGCTGGCCTGTGAAAAGCTGGATATGCACAGGCTGATCCCGAAATGCGACCCACAGAAGCGGATCACTATGACGGGCTTTTTCGCCATATACATGGTGGTTGCGACCCAGTCACGCTGTAAAACCCTACCACCATTGCCTCGTTCGTTATTTAGCAGGGTGCATGTGCAGGTGAGGTTGGCTTGGTTGTCTCAAGTCTTATTATGTTATTCGACACCCCTCACACTCTAAATACAATACACATAGCAGGATAATTATGGTACTTTGTCATAATCTCATCACATATTATATACTAACTATAGAATTTATATTTGGCAGAGTTATAGAGAATTTACTTCATGTAAATAAAAGTATATTATGTTAATAATCCTAAGTACAATACTAGCTATTCAGTTTTAAATATAAGTTTATGTTGAAAATGAAATTCCTAAGGTTTGCCTATAAGAGATCACTCTAAGTGATAAGGCTGCCTAAATGTACATGTATATTAGAGCATTTGTTAGATATTAAGTTGGTTTTTTTTTTACCTGAGTATCATTCAAATCATTAGTTAGCCTAAGAGCATTTAAGAAAAAAAACCCAATTTAACCTTACGAACAGGCATGTCATCTGATGTTAAGTGATCACCTCCGGCCATAGACACTTGCAACATCAGGAGAGTTGCAAGAGTGTTGCCAGCCTATGTTTGTAGGGAAGGAGGAAACGGAAGTGGGCCTCTGGAGCTCTCACTGACCTAACGAAGTGCTGTTGCTTCACGTCGATGTTCTATAAGATGGGTGGTAGTACTCCGAGAGAGCCGACAATTTTTTTTTTTTTTTTCGAACTGACTACGCTATTGACCAAGCACGGTCTTAACAGCTTCACCGGACTACAAGAGAGCCGACAAATTTTTGCTGCAACCAGTAATAACTTCAGCATGGCTCTACAACCTACTTTTTCTATTCATTTAACATCTTCCTTGTTTTATTGAATAACTTACCAAATATTATTAATTCTCCATCTACTATGACCCCTTGGGGTGGAGCAATTGTGATATAGTTCCTCAAACATTTAATTTGTATGTTTGCAATAAATTGTTTGTTATTATTTTTTGCTGCCATAGTAAAACCATAATTTATTTCTTACTATAACATAAACTTTTTTGGTATGAAAATAAATAATTTCGATTACTTTTTACCCTATTATTTTTATTATTGAAAACAGGTTATATGATGTATAAAATGTTCAATACTATTTCAATGGAATTTCAGTTTAGGTAAATAAATACAATAATATCATTCTACAGGAAAAATAAATAAAAAAGGGGAGATCAAGGATTAATGCATTATAATCTATATAAATAAAAAGTTCAATACTATGTAAACGGATTTTCAGTTTAGGTAAATAAATACAATAATATCATTACAGGGAAAATAAAGAAAACAAGGGGATAACAAGGATTAATGCATTATAATCCATATAAATAAAAAGTTCAATACTATGTAAATGGATTTTCAGTTTAGGTAAATAAATACAATAATATCATTACAGGGAAAATAAAGAAAACAAGGGGATAACAAGGATTAATGCATTATAATCCATATAAATAAAAAGTTCAATACTATTTAAATGGATGTTCAGTTTACGTAAATAAATACAATAATACCATTACAAGAAAAATAAAAAAGGGGAGATCAAGGATTAATGCATTATAATCCATATAAATAAAAAGTTCAATACTATTTAAATGGATGTTCAGTTTACGTAAATAAATACAATAATACCATTACAGGAAAAATAAAAAAGGGGAGATCAAGGATTAATGCATTATAATCCATATAAATAAAAAGTTCAATACTATGTAAATGGATTTTCAGTTTAGTTTACGTAAAACAATAATATCATTACAGGGAAAATAAAGAAAACAAGGGGATAACAAGGATTAATGCATTATAATCCATATAAATAAAAAGTTCAATACTATTTAAATGGATTTTCAGTTTAGGTAAATAAATACAATAATATCATTACAGGGAAAATAAAGAAAACAAGGGGATAACAAGGATTAATGCATTATAATCCATATAAATAAAAAGTTCAATACTATGTAAATGGATTTTCAGTTTAGGTAAATAAATACAATAATATCATTACAGGGAAAATAAAGAAAACAAGGGGATAACAAGGATTAATGCATTATAATCCATATAAATAAAAAGTTCAATACTATGTAAATGGATTTTCAGTTTAGGTAAATAAATACAATAATATCATTACAGGGAAAATAAAGAAAACAAGGGGATAACAAGGATTAATGCATTATAATCCATATAAATAAAAGTAAATTGTCAAATGTATGTACACTCATTACTTCAGAATGGCGACACCTATTAGACTAATTAATCTTTTTCATTGTATTTGTGTAGTTTAGAATCAAAAGTGGTCAACTCCACTTTGCAATTTTTATGGGTATAGCCAATTTTCCATTTTGAGCTTATTGCAGAGACTATGAAACATTTAGGTATCTGTAGAGTTTTAATACAATTAGTATAGAAAGCTAAAAAAATAAAAATGTATGCTATAGTACAATAGTTTAAAGTTATGAGACTTAGAAAATTGCAAAGTGGAGTTGATCACTTTTGATTTGTATGACAGTATCTATGATAGAATATCTTTTTAAACTCATATAGATAAGTGTAAATTTTAGGTAAAAAACAATGAGGGGCAAAAGACAGTATCATACAAAAGATGGATCTTCAAAAATATTGACATAATTGTCACTCAGTTGTGCTGTTCCCATTTCATTTCATTACATGGTAATACAGTCAACAGAAAAGTCGGTCCTTTCTTATTAATACACCAGTGCAAAGCTGTGAACCAGTAGACATAATATTGTTAGAAATAAATAAAATGCCGGGTAGTTATACTGTGATTGCGTTTATAAGGGGCGACACTTGCTGTGTTGACTCAGTCTTTTGGTGGCCGTCGTAACGTGCTGTAACTCTGTTCGAACTCGTGTCGGTTATATAATAAATTATTCGTTGTTAGAATGTGTTCTAAATTGGCCAGTCCCCTTTTAATTTTTATAATCAATAATTGTTTCCATTTCTAATGATATAATTATATCGTTACTTAATAACGTAAGTGTGTATGTACAACAAAATAAATTAATAAATAAGTGTTTCCAAGAATATTGTGAAATATCAACACACTTGTGAATGGCTGGCAACACATTTATGACTCCTCTGGTGTTGCTAGTGTCAATGGACGGCGGTGATCACTTGCCATCGGGTGACCCGTCTGTTCGTTTGCCTTCTATAATATTTAAAAAAAACTTTTTTTAAATAGCTTAGATAAAAATTACCTTTGATATAATTACTCCCGTCCAATATTACAACATTGTCCTTTCCAATTAATCTCAATACTTCTGACTTAAGGTATCCTCTCACTCGTTTCTCTTTCTGCGAGTCCAAATATGTTGAATTCTTTTCATAACCTAACTTTACTATAGCTTCATCTTCAGATACAATTTCAACTGTTTTCCCGTGTTGCTTTTCAAAGAATTCTTTTAATTCTTGGGATCTTGATGTTTTTCCACTCACAGGTGTACCACAAATTATTATTAGCGGCATATTTTTTGAGTTACGTCTGCAATAGCTTTTTATACATTTGTTATATATATATAGTTAGAAAAAAATTGCGTTACCTAATGTTCTGAAGTTTAAGAACGAAAGATATAGATTTATGCTGAATATAAAATAAAATAACTTTATTTTAGAATTTATGACAGCACTGAATGTAAATTTACGACGGTGACATTTATGACTAGGGATGATCGATATTCATCGCTGTTGAATAAACATTAATGATTAGCTGAAAAACATTGACATTTGACTTCAATTACATCGATATATCCATGTTATCAGAATAACATATCAAAATATTGTTTAGGGTCATTTAGCATCAGATGTACTACTAGCTAGGGAATAGATAACTATTAAGTTTAATTATTTTACACTAGATGACACTGATTAACGTAAGCCAAACGAATAGTTATTCCTTTGCATTTCCTAAGGAAAAAAGGAAAAGGGACAATTTCAGAAAAGATTTTCACAAAGTTGGCGAACTCTTGTACCAATAACGGAACAGAAAAAATGGAAAACTCATTACAGAATTAGTTTCTTTACAGAGTGTACCCAAAAATACTGGGAATGATAAATTTTTTCTTGTATTTATTTCCAATCACAATAAACACATTAACCAATAAAATAGACAGTTTTATTTGCTAGAATAAACATCGATGTTTTGCCATCGATTATATTGTAAATCGATACTTTGATATCAATGTTAACAACGGTGTTTTTCTAATCGATAATCCCTAATTAACACTGTCAGATATCACGTCGAAGGCCTAAACCCGTTTTGTTATTGTACCTACAACATAAATAAAACAAAAATCATAAGAATAAAAATAATAGTACCTCTTAAGCTTTTTCTAGTAATATTTATTAAAAATATAAAGAACTGTGTCATTCAATTCCTAGAATAATTTTCGCACTAAATCAAACAATGTAGATTTAACTTATTCTATTATCCGTTTTCTTTTTTCTTAATTTTAGAAGACTAAACGTTCGGTTAATTCTGCACTATATTAAATGTATTGCCTACCTAGGGTACTAATACAATGCAATTTAAGTTAGGGATACTTATCTAAAATGGCCCTTAGGTAAGGAATTGTTGATGAAAACATCTTTCCATGAAGTAAGCATCTAAAAGTGCTATTCATATAATCGACAATTTAGTATATGTACAATAAGCAGCACTTATTGAAATTAATTAGCCATCTCTAAAGTGTAATAGTGTTGTTTGTAAAATTCGTTGCAGGAAACTCTATATTTGGCATATATTCAAATTAACAACGCAAGTATTTAATAAAATAACATCTAAAATTAATGATGAAAAAAAGTGTTGAGTATGTTTGTGGACGGATATACAAGTAGAGGATGACCGAAAAAGGTATGGATGGACTGCGTGAAAAATGTGTGTAAAAGGTGTGAATACTGAGATTACATTTGACAGGAGAGAGTGGAAAAACAAAACATGTTGTGCCGACCCTACTTAACTGGGATAAGGGTAATGATGATGATGATCTAATATTAATCTGTTCTTTGTATTATTATTTACTACCCTAAGGTTGAAAATCTGTCGACAGGCACCTATAGGGTTGTCATTTAACATTAGGTGAGATGGTGGTCAGACGTTAAAACCTATAGGTTATTAAGATAGAATAATCTCTATGTAGCGATACACATACCTACAGTAAACGTGTTATGTGTGTACTACAACAATTCAGACAAAAAATCGGAACCGGCTTGCAAACATTCGGAGATAAATAGGTTTAAGAGCGCGATTTGCCACCCAGATGGCGATCACATATTAAAAAAATTGTTATTTTTTACTGCAAAGACATTTCGATTTTATTTATATGTATAGTGTTTTATTTATGTGATTAATTTCTTGATGTGTCAGTATTTTTTGAACATCTTGTCATCTTTAAGTACGACAGGATTGTAATATTATTATAAAGTTATTACATATAGTTAAAAAAGGCTAATTAATTGTTATCCCTAATAAATAAAATCCATAATAATTAATAATAAATATGATGAATTTGCCCATATATATTTGATATGTACTTCATCAAGAATTAAAACAATATATTAAATACTAGCTCTGCCTGCGACTTAATCCGCACAGAACCTTATAAAAAAAAACAGTTATTAATTATTTATTCATCTGAGTGTATTAATTCCATCTACTTATCTACTTTTCTGTGGTACTTAAGTCGCGTCGTTATAAAATTTACAATAACTTTTAACAGAGTGAACCGATTTTAATGAGCCTTAGCTTGGTGAGATCTTATCATGGACGTAACAATTTAACAGCGATGCAAGTCCAAACCAACAGAAAGAAATTTCTAAAAATGATTGAAATGTATTTTATTAGTAATTCCTAGATAGTATTTTGGGGTGTAAGGGGTGTCGGATAACATCATAAGACTTGAGACACCCAAGCCAACCTCACCTGCACGTGGTGCACCCTGCTGAATAACGAAAGAGGCAATGGCGAAAGCGGGGTGGTAGGGTTTTACAGCCTGACTGGGTCGCAACCACCATGTATGTGGTGAAAAAGCTCGTCATAGTGATTCGGTTCTGCGGGTCGCGTTTCGGGATCAGCCTGTACATATCCAGCTTTTCGTACGCCGGCATCGGCGACAGCGGCGACCATCGATGGATAGTGTGTCACTCGGTGGTCACCATTGTTTTTGGATTGTACTGTGCTTACTATCAGGCATAGTGCAGTCATTTTGCCGTGCTACTATAAAAAAAAATAGTTGCAACAATTTTTTTTACAAATATCTATAAAGTAAAGACAGATAAGATTTACAATCTTATTATGCGTATAAAAGATTTTATTTCTTAAATACAATTTTTAAAACATGATATTATATTGATATTAAAGCGACATGTTAATTGCCACACCATATAATCGATTGTATAATTAATATATTTTATTAGTTAGTTTACTGACTGCGATCCGATTCTAGCAAAAGGTCGCGCGTCATATCGGGTAATACGGTATGGTTACATGGCTATTAGGTTTTTTTGAACCTTCTTACGTATGGACACACCTTAATAATAGACGCTTTGTTAGTGTTTTACTCTCCACTCAGTTATATTAGCCATGCAGCATGTAAGTAGGGATATTTATTTAAAAAAAAATCGATATTTCTTTTGAACGATATATCGCATCGTTATATCGATGTTAAGCGTTAAATGGAACAAAAATATTTTCGAAATATTGAAAAGAGTTCATATTAGTAAGAAGAACGTAAAAGAAGGAAATAAAAAAAAAACTTTTAAGAATTAGAGATGCAATCAGGACAAATACTGTTTTTGAAATGAAAACTTCTTTAGGCGCGTATAGCGATATTTTTTTGGCAGGCGAGAAACTTCTGATTTCGCGTCATAACATCTCTAGTAAGCTAGTAAGAATCTCTGCGGTAAGCGTGGCCGAGCGTATTGCGCTTGCGTCAGAGTAGCGACATGTAGTATAGCAGCCTGTGTAACCCAATATTTATATTGTATTGAAATTGTGTATCCGAACACGCTATTAAATAAGCCATCATCGCTCTCTGAAGATTTCCCAATTGTCTTTCGTCACTCACTTTTTAACCGACTTCGAAAAAGGAGGAGGTTACTATGTCCGGTTGTATGTATTTTTTTTTATGTATGTTAATCGATATGTCCGTCAATTATGAACCGATTTTAATGATTCTTTTTTATTTGAATTGATTTTTTAAATTGAATTTGAATTAATTATTCAGAGGTGGTCCCATATAAATTTTAAGAAAAACTAATAAGGCACTAAAAAGCGAAAAATATCTGAATCATTAAATTAACCAAATTAAATAAAAATATTGATAACGCGCTACCTAATAATATATTTGAAGTCGATGCCAACCTAAATTCATATCATCTACATACAAAGTTTTGGTTCACTCTCGTGTCCCGCGATGTATATCTGTATAGTATACATATTTTATTACCTGCAACAAATTTGAAATGTAGGTTGGAATCGACTTCAAATATATTATTAGGTAGAGCGAATATCAATATTTTTTATTTAATTTGGTTAATTTAATAATTCAGTTATTTTTTGCTTCTTAGTGTCTTATTAGTTTTTCACATCGAAGGCGTTTTATTTTTTTTGGAAAAAAAATTGTGTGAACATTTCATCACCCAAATATTCCACTTTTCTGTAGGATTTTTCGAAAATTCTTTTTTACACAAACCTTGTCCTGACAATTGCAAACAACAAAAAAAGAAATAGCCAAAAATGTGCAATCGATCTGATCTGATGTGTATATACAATCGGCAATTGATTGTTATTTATACATATAGGTCAGTGTAAACGTTTGAACACAATATTAACTTAAGGTAAGTGATAATGTGACCCGGGATAAGCCTAAATATAACTAACTCATAATTGACGCTGCTGGAACGTATACCGGTGCTTGCCAACGTGACGGTGGTAGCTAGCCAGACGGATACTAGAAAACAAAAGTGAAGACAGTCATAAGAACTGCCGATAGAAGTGAAATCTCAAAACAAAGAAATAATTTTTTTTTAATTCAATTGAATTCAAATGAATTATTTATATTCCATAATGTGTAAATTGAAATTATTATCATTAGTATCTCTTTCACATATATTGGCACTGCGAATAATAATTATATACTTTTTTATGTAGTTTATTAATTCATCAAGCATATGATGGGCTGCACAATCCCAATACAAAATATGAATATTAGATATACTACGCTTCGCTAGTCCGACGCAATCCGATCAAGAACAATACAGTCGGTCACGCTTACTATCATGTCATGACGCGAAATTTCAAATTTAACTCCTGCCAAAAGATACCGATGAAACCGTGTACCGATGGGGTGTAAGAGGTGTCGAATAACATCTAAGACTTGAGACACCCAAGCCAACCTCACCTTCACGTGGTGCACCCTGCTGAATAACGAACGAGGCAATGGCGAAAGCGGGGGCTAGGGTTTTACAGCCTGACTGGGTCGCAACCACCATGTATATGGCGAAAAAGCCCGTCATAGTGATTCGCTTCTGCAGGTGACGTTTCGGGATCAGCCTGTGCATATCCAGCTATTCGCAGGCCGGCATGACAGCGCTGACCGGCGATGGATAGTATGTCACTCGATGGTCGCGATTGTTTTTGGATTGTACTGTGCTTACCATCAGGCAAAGTGTAATCATTTTGCCGTGCTACAATAAAAACAAAAAAAAAAGTTTTAACATCAAAAATGTCGTATCTGCGATACGGCTTGTAACCATTGTGGATATTAACATCACATAGTCCGGTGAAGCTGTTAAGACCTTGCTTGGTCAAAGGCGTAGTCTGTTCGAAAAAAAAAAAAAAATTAACATCACTGTAAAGCATGTACACAGTGCCTTCGGTCATTAAAATATATTATTATATTAAAAATAAAAGTATTTTACTGACCCCATAATCAATTATGTACCGTAAATGCGCATAAGTCTAATTAGGATACGTGACCAAAATGACCGTTGAGCAATTACCAAATGTCATTTGTAGTGACTAAAATTGCGATAATAAATTAAGCGCTTATCTATAATGACCTGTCTATGAAGTTTATGAAATAAAATTGATTAAAAGATTGTGGGGTTCCGTATAATAAAAATGTAGTTTTGTATGTTAAACTCATTTAATCTATACTTCTATTATAAAGCTGGAGGGTTTGTTTGTTTGGTTGAACGCGCTAATCTCAGGAACTAATGGTCCGATTTGAAAAACTCTTTCAGTGTTATATAGCTCATTTATCGAAGAAGGCTATATATAGGGGCTATATATCACGCTAAGACCAATAGTAGCGGAGTACCATTGAATAATCTTTCAAAATCAGAGTTAACGTATGTATTATTTAAAAAATGAGTGCGTGTAACCGTCATTCGCGGTTGAAGTAAAACTTCTTTGGCGTTATAAGTTAGTAATCTGCTCATACTTTTTCTGTATTTGATTTACTTTATAAAAAAAGTGTTACTAATAATATTTCTTGTGTTATTTAAGTTCCGAATTAGCTGATAGATGGCACTACAGATAATGAAGATATAATTTAATTTGTTATCTACTTACATTGAAAACAGATAGCAGCACGGTCGCGCGCCCATTTACACATAATTAATTCTATTGTATGATTTTAATTATTATTCAATTAATTTTTTTTTCAAAATTTTTACATTGATTTGTTTATAAACTATTTATTGACAAAATTAAAAACATTTAAAAACCTGATGGTACAGAAACATGACGCCATATTGCCGTAACGGACTTCCGTTGCATTGTCGTCCAGTTACCTCCTAGTCACGCCTAAAGAAGTTTTACTTCTATATTCTCACCTTCTACGTAAACGAAGTCACGAGTTAAAGTTAGCGTTAGCCCAAAGTAACTATTCCACGCGGACGAAGTCGCGGGCAAAAGCTAGTAATGCATAAACAAGTGACTACACTGTATAGTACCTGGCTTTTGATTTTACGAGAGCGATAGAGTCGGTGGAATTCAGTTTTATCTCCGTCTATCGCAGTCATTTCCCTGTGATACAGAGAGAACTTTACAGTACCATAGTATGTTCCGATATACACGTATGCATTTGTGAATCGTGGAATTTCGATTGTATGATGAAGAGCTTAGAATAGTTTAGCTAGGTCAGATCCGGGATCTCTCAGGTAACAGCCCAAGCCGAGGTGTGCCGTGCGTCCTTGAGCATGTTACCCAAAAACAGAATCGGCTGAGTGCCTTAAGCGCTCGCCTTAGTAGTCCGGTGAAGCTGTACAGGCCTCTAAAAAGGGCAATAGCGTAGTCAGTTCGAGGAAAAAAAAGCCAAAGTATGCTGATTATTGCTCTACATCTCACTTTTGTTCCCAGACTCACTGAATCAAACACCGGGTGCTTGCTTAGCAAGCACCGTGCAAACAAAACCAATGCTAAATTTTGAGACCTTAATTCCATTGGCAATTAGCGCTGTTATACCGACGTGCAACCCTCTCAATATATGGCCAATGTCTATGTTTTATCTGTATAAAATTCTAGTAAGGCCTATACTCGAATACGCCTCCGAAGTTTGGTCTCCATATTACTCAGTTCATATAAAGAATATTGAACGAATTCAGACACGCTGTTTAAAGACGCTATGTCTTAGACATGGGATGCTAAGAAAACTCCCTAGTCATCTTGAACGTGCTCAATATTTTAAAATCTCATCGTTGTCTCGCAGAAGGCAAGCAAGTGAATTAACTTTCCTATATAAAATAGTTAATTATATTATAGACTGTCCACAATTACTATATTTGCTTAATTTTAACACCAACTTTCGCGGTAGTTGTACTAGATTGTTTCATATTCCTTTCTATATAAATAACGTTTCCTTTAATAATCCGATTGCTAACATGTGTCGCTCATATAATACTATCACTAATTGCGTATGCTGCTGTGCCGATACCGACTTGGACATATTTTATCTTAGTCTGAGTAAATTTCGTCACATAGTCCATAAACACAGGTTTTCTCCTTAATATCATATATATCTTTAAGTTATACTTTATAAGATTGTATGATTATATTTGTTAAGCATAGATGCGCATGCATATAGTTTTGGACATAGAATTATGAAACCGCTTACACTTACAATACGCGCGGGTTTGTTACTCTATGGTTTTGGATAATATAGCTGTCAAAAAAATAAACTACAAATTGTAATTGTAAACATAGTTACTTATTATCTCTAATGTGTGCGTTGTAAATAAATAAATATGGAAATAGACTGGTTGATTCTGAAATGGAACAAACTACACAATTAAACATTTCTTGTAAAGTTACAACATAATATGTTATCAATACAATTAAATCCGAAAAATATGTAATATGTAAGGAGACCTACTAAGAGTAGTAATTTATCATACAGTCGATCAGTTTTCAATAAAAAAGTACAGTTTTTTTGTAAAGTTAAGTACCTACATGAGCCTAAAGATAGCGTTGATTATAAAATTAACATCCTAACACTTTATTATCGAGCAATGGTATAGGTTTTTGTTAAATTTATATGAGACTAGCGGGCCGGGCGGATGTTGTCCTGCCTTGATAATAAAAAAATATCTAAAATTCAACCGCAGCGCCCCCTACCGCGTCCAATTGTGAATCTAAACCATTCTCGGATCCACTGGAACACGCACACAAAATTTCATCAAAATCAGTCCAGCCGTTTAGGAGGAGTTCAGTGACATACACACGCACAGAAGAAATTTATATATAAAGATATGCCTTCTGCACACTTGGGTATTTTTATGTCAATCCTGATGAAGTAATTTATCTATACTATACTAATATTATAAAGAGGTAAAGTTTGTGAGGTAGTAGGGGGTAATATCTGGATCTACTAAACCGATTTTGAAAATTATTTTACCATAGATACCATATTTTACAATAGAAAGCCACGTTATTTGTGAGTGTCATAGGTTATATATTTACCCGAAAAAAAAGACTGTTTTGTTGTAGTCGGATTTGCAAAGTGAGTCGGAGAAAAAACAGTCCCTTACGAACGCTGCCTAAACGATGAGAGATATATGATTGAGTTCTAAGAGAAAACTTGTAGAGCTTGATAATGCCTCCAAGAAAGTCATCGACAGCATATGTCTAACTTTTATATTTAAGTCATAAAAGGTAGTTTTTTTATAGTAAAAAAAAATCGTTAATTGATGTTTATTGGTCATATTGTCAACAACAATTATGAATTCTTATCGAAATAAATAGCACTCAGTACTAACCGAATAACACTTATAAATTAAAGTTAAAATGTTTACCGCCCAACGAAGTGGGCACGGGTCAGTACAAGCATATGTTTGAGAGTTGAACAGAAAAATGTACAGAAGTGTTTTATATTTGTCTATTTATACTTTATAATGATTAATTCTTTAAGCAAAGGGCTTTAACTGAGCTGGTGTGTGCAATACGGAATCCTAAAAATTTGGAACCATTGAAATCAAATATCCAATCAATCAATATATGTCCAACAACCTCAATTAGACATCTCAATGTCGAGTGCAATGTCTCTTACACTAACCTACAGTTTCGTTATCATAAACACATTATTATTTCTGTACTAGCTATGCCCGCGACTCCGTTCGCGTGGAACGCAATGTAAAGAAACAGGACTAATTAAATCATATCAGTGTATTAAGTAAGGGGTTACTTATCTATTTTTCTCTCGAACTAAAGTCGCGTCCTCAATAATAGTACAATAACTTGTTAGACCGAACCGATTTTAAAAAAACAAACTAAATGTTACTCGAAGATATACTTTATGATTTCCTTCAAGAGATTTATTTAATTATGATAATTTATCAGAGATGAGTGTTCATACAAACATACAGACAGACATTCCTAAATTGATTGAAATGTTTTTTTTTTTATATTATAGGGGGCAAACGAACTTACCTGATGGTAAGTGATCTCCGCCTTTCATGGACACTAACAACAGGGGAGTCACTAGTGCGTTACCGGCCTGTGTTTGTGGGAGGGGGACTGAGGGTGGGGCAGTTGGAGGGGAGAGGGGGCG
>MU158746.1:249473-260574 GCA_015888305.1 Antheraea pernyi | reverse complement strand
GGGGGCGGGGGGGTGGTCTTTCTATTACTTATTCCTAGACACCTGCAACATTTTTTTTACAAAAATCTAAAGAGTACAGACATTTATATTCATATTATACGTATAGATTATTTTAATATTTAATTTTCTTCGAATGCTTAGCATTTATTTGATTTTTGTATAACCCTTTTTGCATATTATAATTTTTACATATGTCGTACACACACGGCCAATATTTGCCAAACATTCAACCTAATTACCTTGAAAATTTAAAACTAATCACATAGATCTATCAGATGGCAAATATTGGCCATTGTATTGTTTGATTGTAATCTTCAAAGTTGTCAACACATGTTATATCATACAATTAAACACAATAGATTATCATACATAGATCTGTTATACACAATACTCAGTCGCCAGCACAATGCGTTATGTAAAACCGGCGCACGATTGTAATGATCTATAGATCTTTACTAATGATCTATTCACATTTCACACGTCGCGGTAACTGGTATTAAAAGTAATGGTGTGTTCACATTGAATTTTTTTTAACTAGTAACGTTTTTTTGGCAAACAATTTTAGTGTTGAAAGGCTGTTATAGAGTGAATTAATACGTGAACGATGGTGACGTCTGGAATTGACTCCTCTCTGTGCATCCACTAAAAACGATATTGTAACGTATACTGTATTCCAAATGTATATATATGTTAAAAAGAAGTAACCGATCGAGTTTCTTGCCGGTTCTTCTCGATGACTGAGTTGTTTTCCCAACCGGTGGTAATTTTTGACGTTCATAAGCGCTTTATTAGGGCCTAAACTGAATAAGGTATTTTTGATTTGATTTGAATCATCTGATAGATTTTTACTGCCATTGTCAAGTAGGTAATAATATTACAAGTTTTTTATAATCATGTCAATAAACTAAAAAGATGATGGCCGTCTTGTTAGAACTTTCCAGGGAGTTTATGTGGCAAGATAGAATCCATGCTCCGTGATATTCTTTTAGATCCGCTTCACCTGCGCACAATAACCTAACTATATTACGTAAAGCACCGCCAATATTACATAATATAGAGCTGAATAACAGACGATTATGAGTGAAATAGAAAATCCACGTAACATTCCAAGATCCCGCCAAAATCTCTATGGGGGTAAATGTCACTTCCGCACACCAGACTAGGCCCCCCTCGGCAGCGGCTCAAGCCTAGATCCGTTCCCTCGGCGAGGAGCCCTTGAGTACGCTGCTCGCGCGATACAGTGACACAAAATCTTACATCACTGCCACAACATTACACATGTCAGCTTTTTATGGTGGTAGAGCCACGCTGAAACTATTACTTGTTTCAGCATGAATGGGTCGGCTCGTCCGGGGTAGTAAGTAAGTAAGTGAAGTAACTGTGCTTGCATTGTTGCGTTTCGTTCAGTCAGTGAGAGCGCCGGAGGCCCACCTCCCCTCCCCTCTCCTCCTCTCCCTCTCCCTCCCTTAATATCTTCCCTCAAAGGGTGGCAACGCACTTGCGACTCCTTTGGTGTTGTTGGTGTCCATGGACGGTGTTGATCACTTAACAGCAGGTGACCCACCTGTTCGTCTGCCACTTATGACATAAAAAAAAAACACACGTGCACACACACATGCTTACACATGAAAGTGGAAGGGTTTTATTCTTTTCCATTATCGAATTGAATTAGCTTAGAAAAAAATATCCGACACAAAATACCTACAAGAGTTGTTGAAGTATGTATGCTTGGAACACATATATGTTTCAATAACTCATATAAGTATGAATATGTAGCTTAGCTTAAGCTCAGATAGGTCGCGAATTGCATAAGTCAGGTAAACAGCCCAAGGTCAACACTACGTTTAGTAGTGAACTTTTTTTGGATGTCTATACCTATCATATGTGATGGGAAGACTTTTTTAGCCAGACCTGAGGGAGTGGGCCGGGGGGCCCATCTCCTCATTGCACAGGTCCGTCGGACGAGGGAGGACAGCCGGTGTGTACCCCGGTCTGTCCCTCTATAGGTAGGAGCCCGGCGGCCACCTTCCGCTCCTTCCTTCCACCTTCGGCTCTACAAGGTTGATTAGCTTGAACGATCCCTTGCTGCCCCCACAAAACGGTCTGTCGGTACACCGTGGGGTTTTAGTCTGTGCGAGTCGGAAATAACCCACCCTCTCCCCCGGGAGGGTGGCGTATCCATAAGGGATTTCCCCACGTTAAAAAAAAAAAAAGGTAAACAGCCCAAGCCGAGGTGTGCCGTGCACCCTTGAGCTAGTTGTGAAATAAAATCGGATGAGTGACTCAAGCGCTCCCCGTAGTAGTCCGGTGAAGCTGTTAAGACCTCGCTAGGTCAATAGCTTAGTTAGTCCGAAAATAAAAGCCAAAAACTCCATCTAGTGATGATATAAAACTCCAGGAATTTGTTGAAGTTAAATTGTTTTTGTGACAGTTTGAATTAAATTTTATTAAATGAAACTGTGTAATGAAAAAAATAACTATAGATGTATATATAAATTTTAGGCTGTGCGAGAATGAGATAGTATATTCTTAATGCACTTAATATAAAAAGAGAGGGAGAGAAAGTAACGTTGAAATCTATAGCACTGTTAAACACTATTCTGTGTTGTGTATTGTTAACGTTGTCAATATCTATTCAAATATCACAAAATAATGCTAAAAAGTAATATTTACCATTTCCATAGTGTTATTCATAACATTCTCTCAAAAATAATCAGAATACAAAGTTTCACTTCCATCGCGTTGGAGCTTACACATTCTACGTAACATTCGAATACGCATTTTGTTTTACTACAATTATGTTAACAATAAATCAGAATTTTAATTAATAAAGGCGAGCGAAACCGCCTGGTACAGCTAGTTATATAGAAAGCTAGCAAATCGCATCGACTTTGCGACTTTGAATGTGACAACACAAGTTTTTATTTATATACCTTATTAGGTTTTGCCCGCGACTTCGTCCCCGTGATATAGTTACCTTGTACTAACGCTAACACGCAGAGGAAGCTTGCAATAAATATTCAGGAACAAATTCTCTAAACGATAGTGAAAACCGTAACAAAATTGGTAGCGTACGTTTGAAGAGCTAACGGAAGATAAACGCGACGCTGTTTTATAATATTTCTAAAGTTATCGTCAATATTTTGTGGCTGCTTTTTTATACCGCGATGGTAGCAAGCTAGCATGCGGGCCGCCTGATGTTAAGCAGTCAGCGCAACCTATAGATGCTAGCAACATCACAGGTGTCACAAGCGTATAGCTGGCTCTTAAATAACCAATTTATTTTCCCCTTGAAGAAGTTCATACCTAGTCCACAGGAAAAACCTCAGTAGGAAACCATTCCACAATCGGAGCGTTCATGGGAGGAAACCTTCGAACCGAACCGAACCTTCCGAGACCATTTCAGTTCCAATGTGTGAGGATGAACACCCTGCCGATGACGAGTGGTCAATATATATTGACTTTGTATATAGTCGTAATTTCGGACTTGCGCGTAATGCAGTCCAGAGTTTAACACAAAATATAGTTAAAAAGTAATAGAACACATTTTAATCGATTTTAAAAATGTCTGCCTGACTGTTTCTATGAACACATATCTATAATAAAGCCTTCGAGTAACATTTAGTCTTTGTTTCATTAAAATCGGTTCAGTCTATTAAAAGTTATAGTACTTTTAATGACGACGCGGCTTAAATACGAGAGAAAGAAGATAAGTAAATGGACTTAATACATTCCGATGACTTTATTAATCTTTGATTTTTACATAACACTTCACGCGAACAAAGTCGAGGGCACGGCTAGTCTATACCTAAATTTATATTGAGAGCGGTCAAAAAGTTTGTAGACATAAGTAATGTTTATTATGCTCTGTGTGGACGCAGCTAACCCTTGGCGCCATAGTTCAGTGAGCGGCATTCGTCCGCGCACACTGGCCGTTACTCACCCGAGGCCGAATTCCATATTCGAATTTTTGAATTTTTTAACGTCATGTTTTGAAATTAGAATGGACGTTATGTATTTTTTTTTTATGTACTCACTTTTTTAATTGAGTTCATGGTTTAGCTGTGCGATTGATTGTAACGTTAGTGGGTCAACATGTCAAATATAATTAAGAAATTATGTATAAACAATTATATAAATGTAATACATCTATATGTATATGTATCTATATGTATCTCTATCTATATAGAGTATTCGAAATACTCGTTGTGTTCCACTGAATTAAGGCTGCAAATCCGCAATTTTAACAAAAACATTTACAAGATTATTTTTTTTAGTGAAAACTTCTTTATGCGCGTTAAGCAGGAGCGTTTTTGGAGGAAACAACATTATGATTTTGAGTCATAACACGCTAGTAAGCGTGACCGATGGTATTGCGCTTGCGTACATAACAGCTTGTACATCTAATATTGATATCGCATATTTAATTGATTATAATGAACTTTATTAAAATTCCATTGTTTTGAGTTTTCACTTCTGTCAGCAGCCTATATGGCTGCTTAGACTTTTTTAAATTAATATTTACGCGATAAAGAGACGTTAAAAAATCTCCATATAAAAAGTGAGTAGAAAACACAGTACAAAAATCTTTAAAAATATTGACAGAATTGACTTATTAACGTTTAGTTGGCCAGTTGCCATCTTATTTAATTACATTCGTATTGTAAAAGGAAGATTATGGCTCTTTTTCTTTATTCGTACACCCTTGCGAAGATAAATTAACAGATAGGCATGCAGTTAATATATAAACTGGTCACTGTAGTCTCTTTCTGCGGAAGGTATCGGTCCGAACAACTCCTCTCAACACCCACCGAGGTTTATATAGTAGCAAACGATGGTGAAATACTGTATCGCCCTATTAAGGACGGACTATATATATTAATGGACGAGTGCTAATCAACAGCAGGCCCCCTCGGCAGCGTCTCAAGCCTAGGTTCGATCCTCCGGAGTGGAGCCTTCGAGCAAGCTGCTAGCGCGATACACTCACTGAATTAAATATCTTCACTCGCTAGCGTAACAAAACCCAGGTCAACACATATGTGCACAGAAGCAGATACATATGTGATGGGAGGCTTTTATTGTTTTTCCTTGCTCTTCGAACTTGGTTAGTTTACCTTAGCTTACTTGTCGGATACTTATCGCGCAACATACTTTGTCTGAGTGTGCTGCGTGGGAGGAGCAGCGTCGCACGTTGGGTACGGCGGTAGGACAGGATCTCTCGCTGTCGAGTGTAGTTGCGGCCATGCTCGGTAGCGAGGACGTGTAGAATGTTGTGGCCTCCTTCTGCGAGGAGGTCGTCTCGCAGAAAGAGGCGACGGAGAGGGTCCGTGAGCGGGACCTTGAAAGTGGCCGTCTCTGCCAACGGAGGACGGGCAGGAGGAGGCGTCAGTTTGACCGCCACCTCCCACTGTAACCGGATCAGGGAAGATGGGTCGGGGGGGCCATCTTCACATTGCACAGGTTAGGCGGACGGAGGAGACGGCCAGTGTGTACCCGGCTGTCTCCTTACAAGACTAGGCTCGGCGGCGGCTATTTCGCTGCTGGGCCAACCGCTGGGGCGGCACGATGAAGTCTATAAAGATCTCGTGCCACCCCAACTATAGCGGCAGACGTACACCGTGGGGTTTTAGTCCGTGCGAGTCGGACATAACTCATCCTCTCCCCGAAAGGGTGATGTATCCATAAAGGATTGTCCCACGTTAAAAAAAAAGTTGTCGGATACAAAATACATATTTTAATTACTGACTCACACATGTGTGCTTCACTAATTCGTGTGTGTATAATTAGTTTAGCTTAGTAATATTTGTGGTGTTACATTCAAGGCAACAGCCCAAGTCGAAACTCGGTTACTTTGGCACTCTTGAGCTTGATGTCAAGCAGCCGAGCGCCATAAGTGGTCCCCTCATAAGTCAAGATAATATTATTTGTGTCTTCAATAATTTATTATCCCTTGCATAAGAGCGATGCATTACATTATAGTATTCAAAACCACCTCTGTCAAGCACAATTACTAATCCTTTTATTAAACTATGAGTATTAAGACCAAGACAAAAGATGATTCAAAACGGATAATCACGTTTTAGATAGTGGAATTCAAGGTTCCAGGAACTGAACCACTAACAGTAATGTCAAGGGGAATGCGTTAAATGTACTGAGTTATACATTGAAACTCCGTGGCGTGACCTAAGCGTTCGTGGATCGGTATCGGATGATTCAGTTTTTACATCCGCGAGTTTCGAAGCCAATATGGACTCGTTGAGAGTAAAATTTCAAGCCAAATTGTGGTACATATCTTAACATAACGTTATTAAAGCAAGAAATGCAAAAGATAGGTTTAGTTAGGATTAGTTATAGAATAAGAACAAGCAATCAGAATGATATAGAGAAGGACAATTGTACACTTTTGTTTAAATGAAGCAATAAATACGATTATAGTGTAAAAATGCAAAGCCCCTCTGATACTTCAAAGAGAGCTCGCGCCCACACCCCTGAAATCAATGAACATGCCGCTATATCCAGCGAGTTATCTTCGCTTGCCTTCGATACTACCGTACTTTTACTTGGTCACTTGATACTTTCTAAACAACACTGTGTAATGGTAAGTCAGCTTGAAAGTGTTGTGCCATGAAATGAAAGAGCCCATGATCTTTCTCAATAAATAATATTAATAATACAATAGCATTGTAATATTATCTATACACATAATAATAATGTAAACCTAATCGGTGTTATTACAAAAAAGTTAAATACGTATTGAACCCAGGCTTTAAAAAGGTCTCATATTGAATGCACCGCGGTCGCTGAATATTCGCCATCTTGCTCTTTTGTCTCGCTTTAGTTACGTTAGGTTAGACCTGTGAAAAGGGACAACGCGAACTTGACTCGGGCGAGCGCGGTGGATTTATTAGGAAACTTTTTTAAACCAAGTATTTAATAGGTGTTGGAACGTGTCTGTACTAAAAAAAAATGTTGCAGGTGCCTTGGACTAAATTATAAAATACATTTCAATCATTTTTAGAAGTAACTGCCTGTCTATCTGTTTATTTCTATGAACATACATCACTGCTAAAGTACTGCGTTCATGATAAAATCTTTACCATCAAATCATAAAGCATGCGTCACTGAGCGTGTTCTACCGTCTGTATCATGGTGAGTGTTCTGAAGAGCTATTCAACTTGATCCCTTCCTCGCCTTTTCATAACCGCACCACGCGTGCTGGTCTTCGGAGCCACAGTTTTACGGTAAATCCTATCTGGGCACGAACTAAAAAGTTTGCAACGTCTTATCTTTGCCGTACCGTGAAGCCATGGAACAATCTCCCGGCCAGTGTGTTTCCTCCTCCTATGACATGGGGTCCTTCAAGCGCAACGTGAAAATATACTTACGCAGGCCGGCATGACAGCGGCGACCGGCGATGGATAGTGTGTCACTCGGTGGTCGCCATTGTTTTTGTACTTTTGTATTATTGTACTGTGCTTACCATCAGGCACAGTAGTGTTACTTTGCCGAACTACAATAAAATAATGTCTTCGAGTAACATTTAGACTTTGTTTTATTAAAATCGGTTCACTTTATCAAAAGTTATTGTAATATTAATAACAACGCGACTTAGTACGGAGACGGAGATAAAAGTAGGTAAATAAATAGACTCACTACATTCAGATGACTTTATTAGTCACTGTCTTGTACATAAGGCTCTACGTGCAAGAAGACACGGGCCCAGCCAATTTTTGATGAATACCAACTTTCTACGATTGTCTAAAGAAGCTTTTCAGTGTCATAGACAGTCGTTATATTATCGTTTTTTTTTGGTAAATCCAAACCACTCACTACAAATAACGTAACACGAAATAATACTAACCGATACTCGCGACTACTTTCACTTGAGAAAGACTTCGATAGTACACTAAAATTATTTGCATTAAGCAAACGAAACCTCGGGCAAAGATTAGCAAAAAGTAACGGCTAATAAACCTGCGCTTAAATACAAACATAGTATTAATTCATTGTCTACATATTATTATTGAATTAATAATGAAGTTATTTATTACCTACCTTGTTTTAGAAATTCATAATATACCGACTCTTAATGCTCTAAATTAGGAACTCATATAGCAATATTAAATATTAGCTATGCCCGCGCCTTCGCCCACGTAGAATCTTATTTAACAACAGTCATTAACAAAAGCACCTGAATGTATTTGATAAAGTAATATTAGTAATATATTAATATCAATACAGAAAGAACTTATATATTAAAAAGATCTTGTAAAAAACAAGCTCAGAAGACATTTCAAGAATGACATAATTATTTTTGAAACAAATTTAAATATATGTCATTTCATTTTATTATATAAAATGACAGCCTCACTGACCACATCCAGATAATAGAGGTTTTAACAGTATTAAGTCCATTTACGTATCTAATTTTCTCTCGTACTTAAGTGGCGTCATCATTAAAATTGCATAAACTTTTGATAGATTGAACCGATTTTCATAAAACAAAGATTAAATATTACTCGAAGATATGCTTTATGGTTTTCTATCATAAACGCAGTATTTTAGCAGTGATGCGTATTCGTACAAACAGACAAACAGACAGACAGACAGACATATCTAAAAATTATTGAAATGTACTTATTCCTAGACACTTGCAATTTTTTTCACAATAATCTAAAAATTACAGACACGTTAAATTTATATTTTTAATATGTGTATAGATATAAAAGAATTCCAAGAGCTAAGTAAATTTCTGCCCATCATGTGAGACACAATAGCTTGAATATTCATAGCCGTGACAAGTCTTCCCTTGTGGTCAACGTATCGAGCAGCGGTATGCGGCAAGGCCGGCACTGCTCTGCTGCGACCTTATTGGAGTGCGCGAAAAAACACTGTATACCTGAGTTATGCATTGATCTAATGCGAATCGCACTATGCAGTATGTCGCATTTAATTAAGTACTGTTAAATTTCACAAAATTTTACTATTGTGTATAGACTTTTATATGTACATTTTAGAGGCAAGATCTTCCCCATACATTAATAATATTTTTTACCAAATTACGTAGTTGACCGTCCGTAGGAGGTTTTTAAAAGAAAGGCGATTTTTAGTCCTTTACAAAACTTATAATATAATTAATTGATTACAATATATAACTTAAACTAAGGTGTGAACCTTCAAGCTCAAGCGATAGAGCGAGATTGTTCCTTTGTCATCGCTTGATTGTCCCACGAAGTGTTCATTTGACATGGTCAGCGATTTCCGATAATTCACATGGGAACTTGCACTGTAATCTGAGACCGCGTTATCTGGTTCTAGGTAGTAGAGTACGTTAGGTGGGTAGGCCAGTAGGTAACAACCAATAATAAGAAAGGAAACAATATCCGTTCAAATCAAATCAAAAATACTTTATTCAGTTTAGGCAGGTTTAGTTATTTGGCGTGTAAGGAGTGTCGAATAACATCGAAGACTTGAGACATCCAAGCCAAACTCACCTGCACGTGGTGCACTCTGCTGAATAACGAACGAGGCAATGGTGAAAGCGGGGTGCTAGGGTTTTACAGCCCGACTGGGTCGCAACCACCATGTATATGGCGAAAAAGCCCGTAATAGTGATTCGCTTTTGCGGGTCGCGTTTAGGGATCAGCCTGTGCATATCCAGCCTTTCGTAGGCCGGCATGACAGCGGCGACCGGCGATGGATACTGTGTCACTCGGTGGTCGCCATTGTTTTTGGATTGCACTGTGCTTACCATTAGGCATAGTACAGTCATTTTGCCGTGCTACTATAAAAAAGGCCCTAATAAGGAGCTTATGACGTCAATAGTAACACCGGTTCAGGAACCAACCCAGTCACCATCGAAAAGAACCGGTAATAAACTCAATCGGGTACATATTTTTAACATATATATTTCCAATACATTATACGTTACAACTGTTTTAGTGGATGCACAGAGAGGAGTCAATTCCAGACATCACCATCGTTCACATATTGATCCACTCTATAATAACCTTTTGACCCCAAAACCCGCTTGACTATTACCCAAAAAACTATTACATACTGGTTTGAGTCTGTTTCTATTATATATATATATATATATATATATATATATATATATATATACAAAAATAGTTAAGTACATCCTCTTGTGTTTCTAAACTGGTTTTCTTTATTTCTTCTTGTTTAATAATTTAGTTGTTTAATATTGTAGTGTTATCATTTATACACGTGGGTCGGTGTAAGTTACGAAAAAAACACGGAGCGCACGTGCGTACGCTACCGCGTCCAGTTCGGAACTCTATAAATGATAACACTACAATATTAAACAACTAAATTATTAAACAAGAAGAAATAAAGAAAACCAGTTTAGAAACACAAGAGGATGTACTTAACTATTTTTGTATATATATATATATATATATATATATATATATATATATATAATTTTTAATTGTCATTTTTGTGTTCTAGAACAAGGTGTCAATCGTTCGTTCGAGTGTCAATCCACGTCAATCGTATAGGCGGCCGCAAGGCCGGGCTTTGTTACTTTTCGGAGTGACAAAGAGTGCACTTTTCGGTGCGCCTGTAAACCGCACTTTTCAGTGCCTGAAATCGTACTTATCAGTACGCGTCGAGTCTCCGTAAGGCGTTCAAGAAAGAAGTGTTAGAGCTTCCCCTCTAGGCTTCGTAGGTTCATCTGTGAGGCATTGCACTTCGCCCACAGCTCTTTTGGTCCGGACTCGGGATAGTCCCGTAAAAACCGTTAAGGCGTGCCCCCCTGCCCCTCAGGCGGGGAGGTTGTTCCGCGTCCCCCTCAATCCACCGGTATGGATCGCAAAGACTATTTAGATAGGTTCTGCGCCGCTCTTATAGCGAACGGATGCGACGAAACGTCGCTTAGCTCGGTCTACGAAAGGTTTGTTTCCGAGTCCTCCGAGGACTCGCAATGTACGCCCCGCGTGGCGACTTCGAACGCGTTTGCGGCTCTCGAGTCCGACTCGGAGTCGTCTTTAGATTCGCCGGATTCGCCGCTGAATCCGACGGATCGAGGCCGCGCACCCGCGCAAAGCTCCAGCTCAGATCCCGGTTCCGAGATGGAGCT
>MU158746.1:149251-246986 GCA_015888305.1 Antheraea pernyi | reverse complement strand
TTCGCCGCCACGATCGCCAGGACCTCGTCCCGGGACACCGAATCGTCGAGACCGACGATCCGGATGTCCGCCTTTTTGGTCGGGACGACGACCGTGGCGACTCCGTCCAGGGCCTTCTCCAACTTCCGGGCCAGTTCGGCGGCCTTCTCCTTACTCTGGCCCGGTAGCTCAATTTTCCGGGCCCCCGTGGCCGTTGGCCTCACCCGCACATCTGCTATGCCCAAGTCGGGCAAGGCCACGTGCTCGCGCGCCTTCAGCAAGACCTCCCTATAGCCAACCCCCTTACTGGCTGCGGCATCCTGCAGGGTCAGGATGACCGCTGCCGATTTAGGGGCTGACGGCAGCTTCTGCCTCGCAGGCGAGGTCTTGACTCCGACATACCTAGTCATACTATACTTCTACTGATTAGTTTTTTTTTTCTAACTGGCTACGCTATTGACCAAGCAAGGTCTTAACAGCATCACCGGACTACCAGTAGTATTATCTTTTCTACTTAGCAATAATTTAACATCTAATACGTCACAATCTTCAACGTTTCAATTTTAACCAAAAGGATTATTTTATGTCCAAGAAAACACCAGCTGGTATATCTACACGTAGTCAGTTCGAGAAAAAAAAAGTTATCATTTATATTTATACCTTATCTACATATAAAGTTATTATAAAATAGTTATAAGCCATGTAGTCCGGTCAAGCTGTTAAGACCTTGCTTGGTCAATAGCGTAGTCAGTTCGAAAAAAAAAAGTTATAAGCCATTATGATTTTACAAGCACTAAGACTTCAGCGATTGCCGTTTTCTTGCCGTGGAGAAGTGGAGCAAGCAGTAGTTATGTTCATTCCTCTGTAAATGAAATATATTGTTTAAATGATAAAGGACGTAGACGAAGTCGCGAGTGACATAGTTAATAAATAAAAATATTAAATATACAAACTTGGCAAGTTCACATGAGAGTATTTATCTATACATATAACAAGAATTTATATATAACGTGTCTGTATTTTTTAGATTATCGTGAAATTGTTGCAGGTATCTTGGGAATAAGTGACGGGGGACGGGAGCCTTTGAGCATGGCACTAACGTGATACAGTGACACTGCACTCACTAGTTTCCTGCACACAACACACTGCACTCTACACACGTGCACACATACACTGGTTCTGTGAAGAACAATTTTTCTTTTTGGTTGTTCTTCTTAGCCGAAACCGTCAGACCCTATATACATGTACGCTTGAGTGCTAAGGTATGCATATCTGTTTCACTAAAGAATACATGTATTCTTTAATTCGTATGGTTAGTTTTAGTTCCATTTGAATTGTATCCAAGGCAATAGCCCAAGCCGAGGTTCGGCCACTCTGGCACCCTTGAGCTAGTTGCTATTCGGCTGAGCGCTTACGCTCGCCTTAAAAGTCCGGTGAAACTGTGAAACCCCGTCAGGCCAACAGTGTTTAGTAACTTCGAAAAAAAAGGCGACCAGTATTGTTAAAAAAAAAGTGTGTGTACGTACACGCGTTAGAAGTTATACTTCTTTGGCCTAACAAGATAAAAATATTTTCAAAATTTTAATCTTTCGTCTTATTATACGTTTATAGAAAAAACGACATCAACAATAGAAAAAAGCTATTTAATACATTGAAAATTTTAATACAAAGAAATACGAACAAAAAATACAAAGATTCAAAATGTTGACTATAGCTAACTTCAGGGTGTCGGTTTTTCGTGACGGTGTGCACGCGCACCGTAATAACTTCAGGGTGTCGGTTTCTCGTGACGGTGTGCGCGCGCATCGTAAAAATTTACTCTCATCAAATGATTTGATAGGAAAAATTTCCCTAACGCGCCAAAAGAATTATAACTTCAACAATTAATGCATAACCCCGTCCATGGATCAATAACTATCGCATTCTAAATTCAAATCGCATTACTGCAATTGATTTAGTGCGGCTAATCGCGTACAACGCGCGCTGACTATCGACCAGCGCACGCGCAATATTTACTTAAATATAAACATATTATTTTATTATTAATTATGTTAAACAAATTAATATTTTTTGTAATGGGTAAGTAGAGTGCTTTAATATTTAAATTGTTTAGATTTCAATGAATATTTTAAATTCTTATATTTTAAATTATAATTGATAGATGAAATTATTTAGCAATACAAAGCAAAGAACTACTTTCATATAATATCTTTGAATATAAGTAAAATTAAAATCTCTGTATTGTTTGACCGGGTCTTCTTCTTTATTTTTGGCAATCTATATTCTATTAGATTATTACTGTCATTGTCGAATAGGTAATAATATTACAGGTTTCTGGCAATCATTTCAGTGAACTAACAAGATGGTGGCAGTCTTGTTAGAACTTTCCAGGGCGTATTTGTATCGGAATCCACACTCGATGATATTATTTCTCATCCGCTTTACTTATGCACAATAACCAAACTATATTACGTAAAACATCACCAATAATTACAAAATATAGAGGCAAATAACGCACAATTATGAATGAAATATAAAATCCACTACATTACATTCCAAGATTCCAAAAACTTGTTTGACCGAGTAATTCCGCGCATTATCACGGGAGCCCCGCGTGTTACGTAAGAAGCATCCCCGACAGACTAGACAGGTGATCCCACCCAAAGTCTCTGCTTCCCACTAACATCAGCCTCCGCCTCTTGTAACTACAGATGCCTTTCTTAGTTTCCCGAACACTTAGCAAGCATAGGCATCATCTGCACCCAAGCCCCTACCGGCTGAACGGGCACTGTTAGCTCCCTGGACTCCCAAGTCTCAGCCTCAGAAAGCTCAGCTCACTCAAGCAACCTCCTCCCCGTCCTCCTTCTCGCTTGCGGGTATAGACTGGATTACCCAACAACAACGTACACGATATACAGGAGACCATTCCTAAACAAACTATATTACATAAAACACCATCAATTTTACACAATATAGAGTCAAGTAACGCAAGTTACATGAATAAAAATCCACTACATGACAGACCAGAATCCCGCCAAAAATTCGTTTTTAGGATTTATTGCTTAAATATTTTTTTTATAATATTATTAACCAACGTTTATAAGGGTATTTTAAACGAATTCTTGGTCCAATACAAAAAATCTTTAATCACATGCATGAAGTATTTAAGTCTATTATTTTGAAAGAAAATTTCACCTATCGCTGTAAGTTTCATCAATGTAAATTTATTTATCACCGAGCGGTAAGCATTGCCAGTATAGCGTGAATGAAACCGCATGAGAAACCGTTCAGTACTTTTTGAGTTTATCGCGAACAGAGAGACAGACGTGGCAAAGGACTTTGTTTTATAATATGTAGTGATATTATAGATTTCAACTTTATTATTTAGTGACTGCTTACAGTTCTATTTAAAGTTATCAAAGTACTTTTTTTTCTCGAACTGACTACGCTATTGACCTAGCAAGGTCTAGCAACAGCTTCTATCTTAGCGACTACTAAGGCGAGCGCTTAAGGCACTCAGCCGATTTTTGTTTGGGCAACTAGCTCAAGGGTGCACGGCATACCTCGGCTTGGCTGTTGCCTGATGCATGCAATTCGCGACCTATCTCCGCTAACCTAAGCTAAGCTAACTATTCATACATATATGAGTTGTTGAAACATATATGTGTACCAGGCATACATACCTCAACAACTCTTATGTGTATTTTGTATCGGAATCAAAGTATATGTTCGAAGATCGAGTTTTTGGCGGGATCTTCGAATGTTATGTTTATGTATGTATCTTATATTTTATTCATAATATTGTGTTCGTTTGCTTTATATTTAGTAATGTTTGTGCTGTTATACTTATTATAGTTTGGTTATTGTGCAAAAGTAACGTGGGTGGGAAATAATACCTCCGCGCATGGATTCTGACTTGCCACAAAAACTCCCGTTCTAACAAGACGGCCATCATCTCGTTAGTTCATTGAAATGATCGCAAGATACTGATATTATTATTTTATCATTACCTACTCGACAATGGCAGTAATAATCTACTGGAAGATTGGTTCCCAAAAAATAGTACAAGATCGGCCATATTACTGATATTACATTTAAATATTACGTTTTTTTTTTTATGTCATAATTGGCAAACGTACAGGTGGGTCATCTGCTGTTAAGTGATCACCACCGTCCATGGACACTAACAACACCAGAGGAGTTGCAAGTGCGTTGCCACCCTTTGGGGGAAGGGATTAGGGGAGGGAGAGGGAGAGGAGAAGGGGGGAGGGGAGGTGGGCCTCCGAAGCTCTCACTGACCGAACGAAACGCAACAATGCAAGCACTGTTACGTCATGTCGGTGTTTCTGGGTGTCGAGTTTACCCCGGGCGAGCCGACCCATTCATGCTGAAAACTAATAGCTTCAGCGTGGCTCTACCACCTATGGGTGTGTCATCAATGTTTTCTTATGACATCATCACGTAAGATTATCATCCGTAAACTGATTTTACAAACGACCATTTTTTTTGTTTACAGTGCTAGCTACAACAATGAGTCAACAACCGATTGACTATTACCACGATTTACATTTACCTCACGACCCACCGCTTCATCCAGTTTTTGAACATGCACCGAAGACAGATTTCTCATGTGCAGGCCGTCACAGAGGCTACTATGCTGACGTGCAAAGTGGTTGTCAGGTAATGAAAAACAGGATACAGTATGTATCATCACATCAGCCGGTAAGAGACCCACTGCAGAATAACCACGACAAAAAATAATTGACGTTTAAGAAGTAGGTAACAGATTACATACAAATCATTACCAGAATATTTGTCTGAATGTTAAAACGCATATTATTCAGGTACTAGGGAATCAATATGAGTGTAATCATCATATTATTTATATAAGTATACTAGCTGACCCGTGCCCACTTTGTTGGACGGTAATAGGCATTAATCAAGCTATAACTTTTGTCTAGAACTCAATCATATATCTCTCATCGTTAAGGCAGCGTTCGTAAGAAACGTCTTCGTTCGACCATTTTTTCTCCGATTCCCCAGATATTACCCTCTACAACCTCACAAAGTTTATCTCTTTATAATATTAGTATAGATAATATAATTAGTTAATAGCTTTTGCCCGTGACTTCGTACGCGTGGACTAGTTATTTTGGGCTAAGACGCTGTTAAAAGGAAAAAAAACCCCGATTTTAAAACATTCTTCATTGTTGCTCCGCTCCTATTGGTCTTAGCGTAATGATATATAGCCTATGACACTCACAAACAACGTGGCTTTCTATTGGTAAGAATCGGTCTAGTAGTTCCTGAGATTACCCCCTACAACGTCACAAACTCACAAACTTTACCTCTTTATAATATTAGTATAGAGTATAGACTACCGGACCCGGCAGACGTCCCGCCCTGATTATACAAAAATCCTTGACAAATTATATACCCAAACCTTCCCCGTGAATCACTTTATCTACTGGTGAAAATCGCATGACAATCTATTTAGTAGTTTTTGAGTTTATCGCGAACAGACAGATAGACAGACGCGGTAGGGGACTTTGTTTCATACTATGTAATATAATCATTATTGTGAGCGCATCACGTAAAAACTGCAAGATAGATTTTTCTAATTTTTTTTTGTTTTATTTACCTTATTAGTCCTTATTAGAATGGCCCAAAGAAACGATTGTTTTTCGAGTCTCTAACGAAATTATGTCAGTTTATTATGTTTTAAGAACCTCTTCTAAAACGCAAAAAAAAATGGAAGAGGTCAAATAACATTTTCAAAAAATTCCAAAATCGGTGCAATTTGTATTTTTTTGTATCTCGTTATTTCAATATTTTCTACCATTCAAATGATTAGGATCATGAAATTTTAAAATCATTATTTAGGTATTTAAAGAACGGCTTTGGAACATGAATGTTAACGCCTTTTTATTTATTGAAGTTGACATACTAAAGAATAGAAATAAGGCTAGGGAGATGCAAAAAAAAATTCAGACGATTTCCACTACAAAAATGTAATTGACAAAAACTTACAATTAACAATTTTTTTTCAACGATTTTGATATATCAAAAAATCTCGTGTGACCGCCTATTTTTTTTTTATTGCTCTTTGGTTATTTGCCCTCTTAAAATATGATAGACTAACAATTTTTTTTGGGTATACTTAGTCCTTATATAAAAAAAGAATCACGTTTATTTTATTTTTAATATAAATTTATTAAAGTTTTAAAGAAAGCACTACGCGTTCTGCGCAGTTTTCTTGTCGTGGAGAGATGGGACAAGCAGTCTGGTTCTTATGTCTTTTTAACCGACTTCAAAAAAAGGAGGAGGTTATCAATTCGACTGTATTTTTTTTTTATGTTTGTTACCTCATAACTTTGGACTGGGTGAACCGATTTTGATTATTCTTTTTTTATTTGAAAGCTGGTACTTCCCATGTGATCTTATTTCAATTTGGTCCAGTTCCGACAACGGCATCCAGTGCAAAACCGTATAAGTTTTAAATTTGCATTAAGTATGTAGACGACAAATATACGAATAACTCAATATCACACTAACCGATTTCGATGATTCATTTTTTATTGGAAAGGATGTACTTCAAGGGTAGTTTGATGAGAGTTTGGTTAGGTTCTGATTATGGGATCCGTGACAAAGTAAGTAAACTTTCAAGAAACGAGCCTACTCCTTTCTTAAGGGCCGGCAACGCATCTGTGTTTCCTCTCGTGTCGCAATTGTCCATGGGCGGCCGTGATCACTTACCATCAGGTGACCCGTATGTTCGTTTGCCACCAATATTATAAAAAAAACTCTTCAATTCACAATCCTATTGTGCTTATGTTCGTTGCTGTGTTGCAACATGACGCAAGCATTGTAATTACATTACTTAAGGTGTATTATATGTGAAGCGATGGTAGCCGAGTTGATGGTAGAAACTATCGCGGATTATTGATAAGGTTGCGTTCGTACCAAACGTTACTTATTGTACAACCAATTGAAACCATATCGCATACCATACCCATAGATACCAAACCGCAAAAATGCGCATATTTTAATATACTTAAGGCGGAACGGAGTTCGCGGGCACTGCTAGTAAAATATATTTATGTACACTAAAAATGGAAAAATAAAGTAAATTTTCAAAAAAAAGTATTAACCGACTTCAATATCAATCAAAAACCCATAAGGCACTAAAAAGGGGATTAATACTTTTTTATGAAAATTTACTTTTTCCTTATAATACATACATAAAATACATTGTTAAAATAATAAACGATGCAGACGAAGTCGCGGGTATCAGCTTATTTAATATAGTAATGAACCAGATGAGGAATCTAGATTACATATTCTCGAGTCATTACGCTGTTACATAAGGGTATAGTGACAGTGTTAAAAACAAAACAGAAGTCAAGATAAACTTTCATTTGATAGTATTTTGAGGTCGTGTTACACGTAGTCACTGGCGCCAGTTACTTAAAAATAAAACCAAAGTTAAATCGTAATAGTTGACCGAGATATGTAATGTCTTAATACGTAAGCTGTGTTACATTTGAGACAAACTTCGTCCGTGTGGAATAGTTATCGTTTACGCACTGCACGCAGCGGAAGCTTTCGAAAGGAGCCGTCTTAAAGTAAAACTTCTTTGGCGTTATAAGAAATGGCGATTAAGTTAAAAATAAATACATCATATGATAATTTAAAAAGACATTTATTGATGATGTAACAATAGTAATATATACGTTTATTATCGTCGACCACTATACATAAAAAAAAATTATTACTATCAAAATTCACTACAGACAATGAAGCTTTAATTTGTTACTTACTTACATTGAAACCAGATGGCAGCACGGTCACGCGCCCATATATACATAAGTCATTTTTATTATTATTCAATTTAAATTTTTTTATAAACTATTTATTGACAAAATCGAAAATATTTAAAAACCGGATGGTACAGAAACGTGACGTCATATTGCCGTAACGGACTTCCGTCGCATAGTCGTCCAGTTACCTCCTAGTAGCGACTAAAGAAATTTTACTAAACAATTGGTTGAGAAGCACAAGAAGATGTATTTCACTGTTTTGTCTTTGCCGATTTTCGTCTAAGAGCTAGCAACGTTATCGAGAGAGAATTGTAGTAAAGTTGGATCTTTAATACGAGTATGTCTTTCTCTATGCTACTCCGAACATCATGCCGGCCATCTGTACAGCGGTAAACATTGCGTTTATTAATTAATGCACATTACATCTTTACCTGTGTTAATATTCATTTTTAAACAATTGTTGGTTTTTTTTTCAGTACCTTGAAAACGCCATTAAAAAATGGTGACTTAATGATAAATAAATACCCATTTTAGATACCTATAATAGAAATCTATTCGTTCTATACGCCAACTTCATCGATGTAACGAAAGTGGTAGTGCTACAACGCGGCGTCTGCCCATGGTGGGACTTTCTTAATTTACTACAATATTTAAATAATATGACTTTCTTTTATAGGCGTTCCATTTCTGTTGGCGTCAGCGTTTGGTTAACACAGACTTATGCACAAACGGTACCCTATTCAATGAACAATTCCAAGTGAGTATAATCCTTAGTTTTATCGAGATTTTTGAAGTGTGAACTTTTTTTGGCGCGTTGAGCGGTATTTGGAGATAAATTTATAATTTAGCATCATGACATGATAGTAAGCGTGACCAACGGTATTGCGCTTCCATCAAACTTACGACGCGAAGTATAAGAACCTGTTTACGTCTAATATTCATATTTTGTGTTGAGATTGTACAGGCTTATGCAGTGCAGCATTATTTATACAAAAATATATATAAATTATTCGGAGTGCCAATAGATATGAAAGAAAGACGAATGTTACTAATTTCTATTTACAAAACATGAAATTTAAATAATTCACACTACTTATAATTAATTTAAGAACACAGAAACACCGACGTGAAGTAACAGTGCTTGCATTGTTGCGTTTCGATTGGTCAGTGTGAGCGCCGGAGGCCCCCCCCCCCCTACACAGGTTGGCAACGCACTTGCGACTCCCCTGGTGTTGCAAGTGTCTATGGACGGTGGTGTTCACTTAACATCAGATGACCCAACTGTTCGTGCCTTCTATGATATAAAAAATAAAGTCAAAAGAGAAGATAGTTTAAATTCCATTATTTTAACTTTTTACCTCTGTCGGCAGTCCTTATGATTACCCCGACTTTCCATGAAATAGCAGACACCTGATGTTAAGTAATCACTGTGGTCTATAGCCATCATCAGCACAGGTGTTTCCACATCTTAGATATCTATGTCGAAGCCATTTCTTATATATTCTTTGTTATTACATCACTAAATGGCGCTGATATGTAATTTTGGATCTTTCCGCTACAGGGCCGTAGGTCTCTTCCCGAATGAAGGTATGGGCATAATCACCGCGTAAGCACAATGTCTTGGCGATTTCAAACTCTGAGAAATCCACAGTTCTATATTGTTCCCACATACAATGGTGCTACTAAAACGTTTCTAAAGTTCAAGTTTCCCTAGGATATTTTCCTTCACCGTCAACCGACAGTGTCACCTATTTAAATTTGTTAATATATGATTTTGAAAAATTCCTTGGTACATGCCGGGGTTCGAACCTACGTAGATTTCACCGATTAAACTCTATCGACCACGAAGACTCTCAGCGAAGCTGGTCAGAGACAAACCTATATTTTTCATATTTCCGTTAAAAAACGACGTTTTATAACACAACACTATTTTAGATCTGAATACTTACACTGAAGTCTATAAAGCTGTGACGTCAAACTCTAGTATATTATTGATCTTTCTATTCACGTGATTCACGCGCAGGACACATTGACAAATGATATAATTTTCTTCTTTCTTTATTTTGATAACCAATTTTTTTGTAGATTTACTGCCAAAACCTTGCGATTATTTCAATGAACAAGATGGTGGCCGTCTGGTTAGAACTTTCCAGGGAGCCCCATCCAATTCACTTGTACACAATACCTAAACTATATTACGTGTTTGGGGGTGTAAGGGGTGTCGAATAACATCATAAGACATAACCCAAGCCAACCTCACCTGCACGTGGCGAAAGCGGGGTGGTAGGGTTTTACAGCATGACTGGGTCGCAATATATATGGCGAAAAAGCCTGTAATAGTGATTCGCTTCTGCGGGTTGCGTTTCGGGATCAGCCTGTGCATATCCAGCTTTTCGCAAGCCGGCATGACAGCGGCAATAGATAGTTTCTCTGTCGGTGGTCGCCATTGTTTTTGGATTGTACTGTACTTACCATCAGGCATAGTACAGCCATTTTGCTGTGCTACAATAAAAAAAATACGTAGAATATCAACAAATGTTACAAAATATAAGGTTAAATAACAAAAGATTGCGAATAAAATATAAAATCCACTACATGTTCCAAGATCCCGCCATAAACTGAACTGATCTAATTTTGTGTTAATATGTAATATGTTTTCTGAAAATATTTTGTAATCTTTACAGGTTTGTGATCACTTCTACAACGTCCGTTGCGGATCACCTTTAGAAGATCTATAGAAATATTCCAGAAGTAACAAGAATTATTAATTTATTAGTATTCCATTACAAATGATATACACAAAACATCAACTCATAAAGCTATTTGTGCATTATATAAATTATTATTATAGCTTAGTAGACTGAAGTGTTAAAAATTTAAAATCATTAAATTGATAAAATTTGAACGGAAAATATTAAAAAACAACTATATTTTTCTAAAAATTTCTGTAAAATAAAATAAAACATACATAACAGAGTGTAATAATTAAAAAAAAATTTATTTATTCTAATTACTGTCTATTTATAGTTTGTAAATATAAATACTACTAGCGGTCACGGCGGACATTGTCCTGCTTTGATAATAAAAAAAAACTAAAATTCAACCGCCACGCCACCTACCGGTTCCAATTGTGATTCTAATCCATTCTCGGATCCACTGGAACACGCACACAAAATTTAATCGAAATCGGTCCAGCCGTTTAGGAGTTCAGTGGCATACACACGTATAGAAGAAATTGATATATAAAGAGATAGACATAATAGTGTATATATATATCGGTGACTGGTTGCTGACCGCGACTTCGTTCAGGTTTTGTTTTTTCATGAGAACTATGTGTGTCGTTACATTTAAAAATTAACTAAATCTAATTTTAACCGTTCATATAACACGTGTATTTAATTTTTTGATTTTAATTTATTTTTTTACATTATTTTTGGCAACCCTTGTTTTAGACTATTACTGCCATTGTCAAGGGCGTATCGATATTACAAATATCTTTATATAATTTCAATGAACTAACAAGGTGGTGGCCATCTTGTTAGATCTTTCCATGGAGTTTTTATGGCATCTCAGAATCCATGGTTGTGGTATTATTTTCTATTCATTTCACTTATGCACAATAAACAAACTATATTACATAAAACACCATCAATTTTACACAATATAGAGTCAAGTATTCATAATCTTGTGTAGATTATGAATAAAATACACTAAATCACAGACCAAAATCCCGCCAAAGACTCATTTTCAGTTTTCATACACCGAGGATGAAGTTCAAATGTGGCCATCCATAGGGTTTTAGATGTTTTTTCATGATCTTCATATTTTACAAGTACCTACAACATTTGAAAATCTTGAAAGATAACGCAAAATATTAGAAAGGGCTACAATTGTATTTAGTTCATTTTGAAATGTGACAACACATATATGTTTTATCTCGATTCATTGTGGGCAATTTTTTTGGCTGGTAGAAATCATCACGTAAGAAGTTTATGCTCCTTCTTTCCCTCTTTGAGACTTCATTCTGTCTGTCTCTTTTTGTTGCTTATGAGTTTGTATATACGTGTACTGCCGATTTAAAAATGTATAAAATTATCACAATAGAAAAAAAATTACTTACATTTTCTTGAGTATGTCAAGTTTAAATTCGCACTTTTGATGCTGGCACAATACACCAATAGATGCTTGGTTATCGGCAAGCCAATAGGCTTTAAACTTGAGGCGGGCTTAGAGAAAACCCCATTCCACCTCGCTATGGTTTAATTTGAGGTAAACAAACGGGTCACCTGATGGTAAGTGACCACTACCGCCCATGGACATGAAGGGAATCACAGATAGGGTTGCCGGCCCTTGAGAAAGAAGAAGCCTTATTTCTGAAAGTTTTGTAAGTTATACTGGTCCGGACACACCGCCACTGGGAGTTCATTCTAAAGAACCAAAACCGGTTCCAAAAACATACAGCAGACGCCTGTGAACCATGAAGATGTGTAATGGATAAAAAAAATTCATTCAATTTTTTTTTGTTTTTTATTTTTGGCAACCAATTTTAGATTATTACTGCCGTTGTCGAGTACTTAATAGTCTTAAAAGTTCTTCTTCCATTCCATTTTTGGCAACCAGTCTTCTAGTAGACTATTACTGCCATTGTCAAGTGAGTATCGATATTACAAGTTTCTTGATATAATTTCAACGAACTAATAAGATGGTGAACATCTTGTTAGAACTTTCCATGGAGTTTTTATGGCATCTCAGAATTCACGGTCCGTGGTATTATTTTCCATTCACTTCACTTATGCACAATAAACAAACTATATTACATAAAACACCACCAATTTTACACAATACAGAGTCAAGTAACACAATATTATGAATAAAAAATAAAATCCACTACACGAGAAACCAAGGACCCGCTAAAAACTCTTTCATTCATTGCGATTTAATTAACTCATTCATAAACGTTTGGTAATTCGCCTTTAGCGAAGGGAAACACCGTAATAAAACCAAAACCCTTGGTAGGCATATATCGGCAGCGTTCGTAAGAAACGTTTTCATTCCACCGTTTTTTCTCAGACTTACTTTGCAAATCCAACTACCACAAAAAATGCTTTTAATTTTTCCTGTTAATATATAGCCTGTGACACTCACAAATAACGTGGCTTTCTATTGGTATTTCAAACTAGGTTTAGTACATCCAGATGTAACCCCCTACAACCTCACAAACTCACTCTGTAAGTGGTAGAGCCACGCTGGTTTCAGCATGGGTCGGCTCGTCCGGGGTAGTACAACACTCTCACAGAAAACCGACGTAAAGTAATGGTGCATTGTTGTGTTTCGTTTGGTCAGTGAGAGCGAGAGCGCCGGATGCCCAATTCCCACTCTCCGTCCCCATCCCTTCCCCCTTACCCAAACACAGATTGGCGACGCTAGTGTCTATGGAAGGTGATGGTCACTTAACATCAGGTGACCCACCTGTTCGTTGGCCTACTATGATATAAAAAAATCTACCTATTTATAATATTAAGTAGTATATTAGTGTAGATGTTAAAACTTTAAATTAACAACTAAATCAAATTTACTGGGTATAAATAAAAATGCTATAGCACAGACAAAACAATAATATATTTGTATACAAACAAATCATATAAAAATGAGAAATAAGAAAAAATCATACAATCCACATTAACTACATTATACCCATAAAATCTTTGGACCAAAATTAATACATCTTAAGAATAAAATCGATATAAAATTCGTACCGTTACAATAATTTATCATCTTTGTGATGTCTCATACAATATATTCATTTAAATATAACCACTTTTAAATACTTTTACCTCTCTTATACACTATCGATTTATACCAGGTGAATGTTTAGACAGTAGCAATACTTATGGAGGACACTCAGCACTCGATTCTCATTCTAAATCAATTAAAAAATAGGTGCTTAAAATTTGCCCTAATTATCTAGAAACAAAAATATACTCAATCCTCTAAAGTGTTAGGTTAAAGCAGTGTCAATGACCGTCGGGTGAAGTGAAAGTGAAGCCAACCAACTAACAAAGGATAAATTTTCGAAGATTGAACAAACGAAAGGGTCTCTTGTCCGTATTATTATCGAAAGTTATTAACTCCGGGTAACGCCGCTCGTATGTTTTATCACCGGTCGTTCAACCTAGGTTTTTTTAGGTTATTATCCATACTTTTGAAATTCTTAGAACAAACTTTACTTAAGGTTCTCTTTGTTGTCTATTAATATTTGTTTTGATATTATTGTTTTATGTGTTAAATGTGACCATGAAGTGTCATACCCTAGAATACTGCGTGTGTCTAGTCTTTTACCTGGTATATGAGAGAAAAAGAGATACACGTATTTATATTTATCACCATTGCTTTGAATGTTTCTTTAAGCTGTTTGGAACAACTGCTGTAAGAAAGAAAGCAACATGCTGAATGTATGCATCGCCATAAGACAGCTCATAATTATGAGCTCATTTCTAATTGTGGTACTAATATAACCCGTATAGTTTCTTAAGAATAACAGCCTATTAGAATAGAAATAATAAGAGGCCTTCAGGTCTTACATACATCTTCAGTAAAAAAAAGTATCAAATAATAATTCCATAAATTGCCAGAACGGCGCTACTGTCGCTAAAGGGTGTCTATTACTTGAAATTTTAATATTGTTTGCATTTTTCCAAAATGCCGTAAGAACAGGACTATCAAAGAAATAAGTTCATTGTATTTTTTAAATTGTAAATGATCTAGGTCTGCTTTTGTGCGCCCATCAATCAAAAACGACTGCATAGATTTCTGTATTTTTTTAGTTTTACATCTGAGGCACTTGGTTCGTACTAAAAAAAGTAGATTATTACGATTGGTTCTTCTATATCTTTATATATAAAATTCTTCTGTACGTGTGTATGTCACTGAACTCCTCCTAAACGGCTGGACCGATTTTGATGAAATTTTGTGTGCGTGTTCCAGTGGATCCGAGAATGGTTTAGATCCACAATTGGATCCGGTAGGTGGAGCTGCGGTTGACTTTTAGGATTTTTTATTATGATCAAGGCTGGACAACGTCCGCCGGGCCCGCCTATTATACAATAAGAATGTAAATCAAAGGTGTCTTACTTTTTAAATGTTTATAGAAAAAACGTTGCAGGTGCATAGATATAAGTAATAAAATACATTTTAATCATTTTTAGAAATGTCTGTCTGTCTGTTTGTTTGTATGAACACGCATCACTGCTAAAGTACTGCGTTCATAATCAAACCCCTTCAAGAAAATAATAAAGCATATCCTCGAGTAACATTTACTCTTGGTTTCATTAAAATCGGTTCACTCTATCAAAAGTTATTGAAATTTTAATGAGGACGCGACTTAAGTACGAGAGAATAGTACATAGTAATTAGATTTAATACATTCAGATGTCTTTATTAGTTCCTATTTTGTACATCAAACTCCATGCGGAAGATGTCGCGTGCACCAGAAACTATGGTTTATATACTACGCGTTCACCAATGTGGGCTTTTACAGCGAAGAAATGGGGCAAACGGTGTGCTACTTATGTGTTTCTTAATATACATAAAGAATACTGCTAACATAAATAACGTAGACGAGGTAACGGGTACCAGTTAGTAAATTATAAAATTATTAGTGCGTTCCTTCAAACTTCACACTCTAGCTCCAGCAGCGCCATCTATATTTGATACATTTTAAACACAAAGATACTATTATTTACTTATAACCTTTATGTTCTAAGCATAAGCTATTGTCTAACTTAATGACAAGGCAATAGGAGCATAAGCATAGTAAATCGGCCTCAGAAAGATATTGAGACTCGCCTTAGTAGTCCGGTGAAGCTGTTAAGACCTTGCTAGGTCAATAGCGTAGTCAGATCGAAAAAAAAAAGATATTGCGACCGTATTTAGGGGATATGCAGGTACTAATAACATAATACAGTCCTGAAAGTTTCAGATCTCTAATCTAACTGGTTTTCGAGAAATAACATGAAAAAAAAACCTCACGAACTAACTAGACCGATTGATCTAAATTTTTAATATGTCCTAGGAGCTACTAATAGTTACAACTAACTACTAATAGCATGCCCCTATGGTCTTACAGAAAAATTCGAATTTAATTCAGTACGTTTTTATCTTTCAAAAAAATTACATATATTTTTAGGACTAGAAATAGAATAAACAAAACAATTTTGAAGGTACCCAAGTAATAAATAATAATAATAAGGTAATGAAACTACATTTAAAAACCTTTGGCATCGATTCCCGTGTAACTGCTGTCGGTTACAATCTCGTCTGAAACATAAAATAGTTATATAATTAATATTATTTTACCCGTATATGTCGTAATAACGTCACTTTCTATATACAGTTAATTACTGGCAGGCCCTGCGGACGTTGTCGCGTCCTGATAATAAAAATCTTTTTTTTCGAACTGACTACGCTATTGGCCTATAGCAAAGCCTTAATAGCTTTACTGGACTTCTAAAGCGAGCGCTTAAGGCACTCAGGCGATTTTATTTTGACAACTAACTAAATAAAAAAAACGTCATTTAAAACTGCAATAATAATCATGGAGGTCCTTTTTAAGTGAAAGTGTACGTACGAGATGTTAACTTACATTTCTTAAAAATAAAACAACAAATCCTGCTCATAGAAGACATCCCGGTACAAAATTTTGAGACTGAACGTATTTTGTTTTTAGTTGTTAGAATTAAAATATAAATATATATAGTGAGAGCTCCGCCCCTCCACCCCCCCCACTTCCCCCTCCATCCATTCGTCCCCCGTCCCTCTAAACACAAGCTGACAACGCACTTGCGACTCCCCTAGTGTTGCAAGTGTCTATGGACGGTGGTGATCACTTAACATCAGGTGACAACTGTTCGTTTGCCTTTTATTATATAAAAAAAAACATATGCCTGGCGACAGATTATCAACTTGAGATGGTAGCTTAAACCCTACCATCATCTATTGCATAAGCTTTACTTAATTTTATAGTTGCCGGTAAAATCTGAAAATTAGGTGAAAATTGTGCTCTGTGAATTATTTCACCAGCGGCAATATACTAAAGCCACGGCAAGCTTTTTGACGTAGGTGATTCTTATTTGTAACTATTTCTTTTAAAACATTTTTAAAATTTAATTTTAATTGCTACTCAACTCAAATTTTCACGAAAGTAAAAAGTAATGCCGCACTACTTGAGTTCTACTTCTTAGTTTAAATTTAAAAATAAATCTACCACACCACTCATAAATATTTATAAACATAAAACATATAAATTACTTCTAAAAATTAACACACGAATATTACACCATAATAGCATGCAATAAATAAAAATAAACTCACCCCGTATATAACATTTTTTTAAATAATACCATCTGCAAACACATAACCAATATACGGTTAACACAAAACACATCAAAGTGATGAAAACGCTGTGCAACTTATAATAGTGTATTAAACATTGTTCCACGTAGTGATTGTGAAGAAAAGAGTGTTATAATTTACAAAACAAAACAAAATAAGGACACTACATACTTGAAATATCGATTGTAATATAACGAATAATCGATAAGATTTTATGTATAATTTTTCTCGCAAAGTTTATGTTACTACGTCTTCCTAATTTTTTATATCGATTCCTCAGCTCTTCATTAAATAATAAATACATGTTGTTTAAGAGGTAATTTTTTAATAAAACAATTCAAAATACTAGGTAACAGTTTCTTACGACATGAAGTAAAATTTTAATCGGCCATGTTTGTTATCATTTTTAATAAACGAAACAGAGTTGTACTATATAAACTAGCCAAGGAACTTGATGTCATGTTAATAGTGAATAGAGCCTGTAGTCCGGTGAAGCTGTAAAGACCCTGTCGGGTTAATAATGTAGTCAGTTCGAAAAAAAAAAAAAAGAATAAGAGAGGAACTTAAAGTGCCTGTTTTGACCAAAATACAGATCCAAATGGTAACTTTAATCTGTACCTGAACGGGCACTTTGTATCAATGCATAAAAAGCACCATGAAGGTTATTTTGTAAAAACTAGTGAACCTATTTTTGACAGTAGCTGAGTGTATCAAAACTTATTCCGAAAGTATTCTAAAACCCAATTAGAAGAACGATTGTCAAGTAAACACTGAAACAAGATGGCGGACAGACAGCAGTACTTTACCGCTAAAATCTATCGACCAATGACTGCGCTACATTCTAACATGGATTTTGCTATTGGAGGATGAAAGGTTTAATTTTATTACTTCAGGGCTCACGGTATGTCGGGTCAACTTGCGTCTTGTGTAAAAATATTAAATAGTCCACTTAAATAATCAAGATTATCTATGACCATTTTAAACTTTCTTATTATAATTTACTAATGTTGCCATATATAAAATGTTTTATTGCAATTTGAATCGACATAGCCAATAGGTTGTTCAAATCTGATGCTACAATCAGATTTAAACAGTTTGCTTACTTCTAAAATTAAAAACAAAAATCAACCAATTACACATTTATTAGATACATTTCGAGATATACAGATATAAGTACATAATTCCATTAAAATATATTCATTATAACGGCACTAGCTGTGTCTAAGGAACAATACAGAACATTTATAGAATAGATATTAAACAACATTGCATCTATGAGGTTCATTTTACGCAATATAAAATGTATTCAAATTTAAAATTCACATAATATTAAAATATTATAACACTTTTGATATTAAAATGATGTTACGTAATTAAAATATGAAATCCAGTTCCACGATTCATTCGGGTAACGTAGATAGGAATGTAATATAAATTCTGGAAAGTTCTAGAAGTAAAATGAACTTCAGAGATGAGAGATAATCTATCAGAAACTTGTTCACATTTGCTTGGTATATGTAATACCACTGACCGATTAATTTCATACTAGTACTTGCCCGCGACTTTAATCGCGATATTTTAATAATGAAACGGTTGCAGAGACATCTGTTCTAATTGTTTGTACTAGAGGTGCAAGTCGGAATAATTGTATATGATTCTAATTTAGAACCGAATATTAGAATAATTTTAACAATTTAAATAATTAAAATTTTGAAAATGAATTTTTCAAATTATAAATTACTAGCCGACCCGTGCCCAATTCGTTGGGCGGTAATACGTACGCGTGGAATGGTTATATTACGCTAAAACGCAGCGGAAGCTGTGAAAAGGAAAAAATACCCCGATTTTGTAACATTCTTCATTGCTGCTCCGCTCCTATGGGTCTTATCATGATGATATATAGCCTATAACCTTCCCCGATAAATGAGCTATATAACACTGAAAGAATTTTTCCAAATCGGACCAGTAGTTCCTGAGATTACCCCTTACAACGTCACAACGTCACAAACTCACAAACTTTACCTCTTTATAATATTAGTATAGATTTTAGAAAGATAGTTCTGACTAAACAAAGAGTTCGAATTGTTCGTATACTTTAAATTATACGAGCAATCGACTCGACTTTAAAATCAATTCATAAGAAAATAATTAATTAGTAAATTCAAATACTCGTATATACGATCCCTTATTTGTATTATTTCAGAACTTTGCGTTCACTAGGAGTCAACTAATAACACAAAGTTATAATATTATTATATTAGCAATTAGGTGAATGGGTTAATCAGACCAGCAACGGCCGTAGCTAGGGGGGGCATTGTGAGGCAATGACCTACCATTAAAAATACCAAAAACTAAGATAAATTATTATAATTAAATTGTTTGTCCATAGTTTCAGAAATAAAATTGTAGCGATAGATATTTTGGGGGCGTGTTCATATAATATATATGTGATAAATTAAACACTGATTTTACGATCGAGACTTTTAATTATGGGCTTGTATATTGAGGAAAAAATATATCCGCCTGTCATCGAATATATCGTTCGCTTTCAAAAAGGCCAGTGTGCATAGACAATATTTAATGGCCAGCACGCTACACCACCCCTACAGAGAAAAGAAGGCCCAATACAATATCTAAACTTTTTCCGATTATACCAGTTTGTAGGGCATTCGAGGGCAGAACAATTATGATACATAATTGTACCGCAGCTACCGCAGCTACAGCCCTGGACCAAGCATACAAATATTCAACGTTATATAACCATACTATTTAATATTATATATTCCGAGATGACACTGTCTGTCTGTTTGTAATATTTTGTACGAACAAAGCCCTGAATCAATAAAATTTGACAGAGCAAGCCCGAGATCTGATAAAGGACGTAGGCTACATTTTATCCTAAATACACTGAAAGCAAGCAGCCGAAGTCGTGTTACAAATCTAGTCTCATAGAAAGTTAGAATTTGAAACATAAGTCGATTTGAAAAGTCCTATTGATGCAAATGCGAATCAGCTTCTGATCGCATACATACATCATATATTCGTAAAAATAGCTACTCTCCTTCCACCCATATTGCAAAGCGAGTCGAATTTTAATATATAATATGATTTAACAGGTTACGTATTCAGATATTTCTAAATATAGTTTCAAATAAATGTTTTAAAAAACATACGTTTTTTTAAATCGGCAAAAGAATATTTTTGGTATTCCAAAAGTTTTGTATCCAAATATGTTATAAATACTACATATATAAAAAAAAATTCAAGTACATTTTACGACGGAAAGGCATCATTTTAAAATATGATACAAAATAGAACAAAAAAAAACAAACAGACAAATATATTTGACAACGGCACGCATTACAAAATGGCCGAAAACATAAATGAGAAGCGGCACTTAATCAATAATTCGGATAGTTTTTGGCGGGATCTTAGTGGCTTTTATATTTTATTCATAATCTTGTGTCTTGGTGGCATTTTACATGATATAGTTCGGCTATTGCGCATAAGTGAGGTGGAAGGAAAATAACACCACACAGCATGAATTCTGAGATGCCACGAGGACTCCCTGGAAGTTTATAACAAGGGGCCACCATCTTGTTAGAACATTCAAATTATGGCAAGACTCTCTTAATATTAATACTCGACAATGGCAGTAATAATCTCGAACATTGGTTGCCAAATATAAAATGAATAATAGTCCATAATTCAACTTATCCAAAGTAAACAGAAAGACTTTATAAATAACGTCGCGTGGTGATAAATGACGGTCACCAACATTTTAAATGGCTCCGTTCTGGGGCCCTCGAGTGTATAGGGCTGATTTACACAATGTAGAAAACTAGTTATGAAATAAGTATAGTGTCATAAGTAAGAATTATTGATTAAGTCCCACTCCGCATAATATATGACGAATATCCACATTTAAACAAATCTTAAACATTGTACTATAAATAGTTTAATTAAGATGCGTTCAAGTTTTATTTTTTCGACAGAACTCTTTCGAACGTCAGAACGTCGAAAAATATTCTATAAAAAAGTTCACATATGTATTTTTTTTAATATTTCCCGGAATTAAATCCGTGTAAATTCTTACGTTGCCTTTATTCCTTGTTTGCATACTACGTATAATAAAAATAGAGGGATTTTTATTTTATAACCTCGATTAATATTATTACTCTTCCGTACGATTAGCAGTATGTTGCAAACCTTTTTATTTTTACAATGGTAAGTGAATACAAGAGTGACATTATATTTTTCTATCTAATTTGTTATCCAACCCTCTGTATTAAAAATTATCACTGACATTACCAAGGACGTGCAATTATTATAAACTGTCTTGGGAGTATTTTAACCTACAAACAAGATGACATCTCCCTTTTTAAAACTTTTCTGTAAACTTTTATTTCAGAATTCGCACTACGTGTCATTATTTGAAGTCCTTTTTATTTCAAACCCAGTTCACTTATTATCAATAACTCAGCTACATTATGGAAGGTGGTACCAATTCGATACAATATAGGGTCAAATTCCGATTATCAATAACAAATACAAGTTACTACATGGCAGACTAAGATCTCGCTAAACTGTAAGTAACATTTTCGTTGATGAACGAAACTTCAGTTGGTAGTATTGACAACAGCACCTAAACGTCTATTACGGTTGGTGCACTTTGAAGCCAGTGCTTATTTAGGTTTACTGTGTTTACAATCTTATAACATATTGTCATTTAAAATCAGGTTTGAATATGGTCGTAAGCTAAAACCTATAAAGTACATAAAAGTCCAGTAAATGCATATTATTGGAAATAAATGAAATGTCGGGTTGACGTAGTCTTTCGGTGACCGTTATAAGGTGCAGTAGACACAGTCCGAACTCGTGTAGGTTATATAAAAAGTGATTCGTTGGTAGAATGTGTTCTCAACAGTTTATATTCTAAATTGGCCAGTCCCCTTTTTTTTATAATCAATAATTATTTCTAACAATATCGTGGAAATCCAAAATGGAATTTGAATTAAAATAAAAAATACTGAAACTAAATTCTAAAACATGTTTTATATAAATATAATTTAAATTATAAATGAATCCAGTAAATAATAATTACGATACAAACATAAGTTAAGTACTTTAAATTTTACGTGAAATAATACTTGAACGCGTCTTTATAATTTACGACTTGTCACTTTTGACATTAGCTCCGATTATATAAAAAGTTTATATCTATCAATAGACAAAATATAGCATCATAAAAATACAGACAACATAAAGCCAGTGTTACCATAACAAAAATATTACCAGTAAATTCTAAACATAGCACGAGATTTCAAAATAATATTGTTTACACAATTACCTACTTATAAACTACAAATAAAAGTTTTGTGGCACAAATAATGCCCTGACAATTGTAAGAAGATAAAATAAAAAGCTAAATAAATCAGATCTAAGTTAATCAGTCTATAATAAAAGATTCTTGATTGTTTACATATACCTAACATGAGTAGGTAAAAAATTGAGCTTTATAAAACAAAATATCATCATAAAATTCAAGAGAGTAAAGATACACTGAAAGGTAAATGATTTATCTTGACACTCTCGATATAAATAACGATGATAAAAATTAGGCGGGTTATTATTGACCAACGATTATAAAACGATCCTGCTTATATTTAAAACTTATAACGAAACTTCGACGTGGCAAAGTTTTAACCTAAATAAAACTATTCTTGCTCAGTGATATTATAACTAAAAAACTGTAGATACATCATAAGCGACAACGCCTTGTTAAAACTTGGCTAGTTGGTTTACTTTTGACGTCTGTTCCATCAATCCGTATCTAAGCAACATATAACTATTCCTTTTTCGCCACCGATATTGAGAATACGCCATCTTACTTCCACATTTTATCTTAGACAGTGTTGCGTTACAATATTACGTATGTGTGCGTTATCGTGCCATTTGTTTTGTGAAAATATCATGTAGGTACCGTATCTACAACTTTTAGTTATAATATCATTGATTCTTGTTAGTTTTATTAATTATAAAAATGGCAGTGTTCATTTGATTACATTAACTGCTTTTCCAGGTGACGTTATACTTTACGAATTGTATTAGTTTTTAGAAGTGAAACTCTCGAGGTACTGTATGAGAGGGAAAGAATGCATTAAGTGTTATAATTTCAGGTACCATGAGTATTCCTAAACTGAACAATATAATAATCTATGGTACACGATATCCATTCTTGTTTCTATAGTAACGGGTATATAAATTGATTAGTTATAGAAACTATAAGAACATATTTTAAATGGTGGAAAATATATGGCCAAAATCATTAGTTAATTATATTTTAAATATCGAATACAATAAATAAATACATAAAAAACCGTGTACGTTGTAGAGACACCCCCGAGAAGAAAAACTTTTGTATTTATGTAAAAAAATAAAACAAATAGGCAACGTCACACGGTGTTCCCAGGCTCATCAAAATACTGACCGCGCCAGACGTTGCTTAACTTCGGTGGTCGGACGAGAACCGGTGTTTTCAACACTCTACCCGACACCGTGTTCACTCCCACCACTTTTAGTCACACAAAAAGGTCGCGGATCAGAATTTCAAAGTTCTCCCATAAGTACACTTCAAAAACTTTTATATAACCTAAAGAAATTTCACTTATACGCCCCGTTTTTTAAAAAAAAATTTATTGTTGTAATTTTAATTGATAAGGGCGCTTCAATACCATAATTTCGTTAACAATCGAGCCTATTTTATTGATATATTAATAATTACAAAAACGTCTACATCTTAATAAATACTGATTATAAGAATGTAAAAAAGCTAAATAACAGATTATACGAACAAGTTGTAAACAGTTGTGATTAAACGTTATTAAATTTACTATACATTGGAATACCAGTATCTGTTTTTATTTATATATCCTATAGTTTAAAAAAAAATCATTTGTATGTATGATATACTCGTATATCAAGGATTAGTGTATGAATTAATAAAAAAAAGATGCATCAAAAGGTATTATTTTTGAGTAATGCTGTATAATAATACATATATAAATTATTAATACTTTTCGGTGTTACCTGGCAACCCCATCACTTATTTGACATTTGTTGTTCTAAAAAGTTTAGTTACCTACTGTCGATTTCATATAACTAATTCCTTTACGACATCTCTGGGTGCAGCGCCTATCGGTACGATAGACGACCTGACAAATTATCTATTAAATATTTCCATGGATCATGGAAATTTACTATTAAAAAAAATATTACATTGACCTGGTGTAGGTGATACCGAGTATAGAAACATAACATTTTACAAACGAGTTCCTTAATAACACAGGTTGGCATAAAAGGAGTTTTAATGCATAATTGTGAATTAAAATAAACACCACTAAATTTAAATATGATGCCTGCATATTTCAATGAATAGATTTTAAGCACTTAACTAAATAAGTTTTAATCTTCCGATTCCATTTGTTGTTGTACTTCGTAAGTGGATATTGTTATGCGCGACGTTTCCGATGTTAGGTGCGTTATTTCAACCTGTCATATAAATAAGTGTTAACATAATAATTCAAATAAATATAGATCTGTGTAGTATAACGATTAACGAATCTGCAAAGATGTAAGAAATAAAAAATCAATTCCATTTAGAATTCGAATATTTTATATTAAGCAATGGAATTTTCTTTTTTGAACAATTCCGGTGTTATTACAAAAAAGTTAAATACGTATTGAACTCTGGCTTTAAAAATGTGTCATATTAAATGCACCGCGGTCGCTGAATATTCGCCATCTTGCTCTTTTTTCTCGCTTTGGTTACGTTAGGTCAGACTTGCGAAAAAAGGATAACGCGAACTTGCCTCGGGCGAGCGCGGTGCATTTATTAGGAAACTTTTTTAAACCAAGTATTTAATACGTGTTTAACTTTTTTGTAATAACACGGTTCTAGTCTAAATATGCAGTACTGCGTTACCAATTTATAAAATAGCTAAATAAATAACATCTTACCTTTTATAATATGCATCAGGTTTCATTAAATGAAATGTTAATAGTACTTGTCGCTAAAAGCCATTCAATGTGTATGTGTTGTAAGCTTAAAGCAGATTTCTACTATTTAGTAGTTTTTTTATGCCAATCTCAATAAAAATTAAAAAAAATTATTCATTAGCATAAATTTAAAGGAAATCTAGTAAATATTGAAATTGATTGTGATTTCATTATTTTTGTCAGATTTTAATAAAAATAGGTAATGCACGGCACAGTTTGAAGTCTTTTTACTTAACTGATTTTTGGTTAAGTAAACTTTTATTTGTTTGAATAAAATTATGGTGGAAATGAATAAGTCATAAAGGTTTTCATTTATGATAAAGTAAGAAAATGAAGTAAACTAATCTACATGCGTCATAGTAACCGAATAAATTGTTTCTTTTTCTTTCCAAATATTTATTCTACATGTCGGTGATCTTAAATAGTCAACAACAACAAAATATACATTATTATTTAATATAATAGTAACAACGACAACATTATTTTCGCATATCAGCAAAGTTATTGTAAGGGTGACCAGAGTAAAAAATATCAAAGTACGTTTTTTGTTCACAATTGTGCCCACCGCTTATATTTATTATTATAATTATACTTTTAATAATTTAATTTCGAATAATTATGGAATGCGAGTATCTTTATTATCATAAATCAATCATTAGTATTCAATTAGCAATGCAGACTGAAAATCCGCAAATTATTAATTATATTTAGCAAATTTTTATTTCGTTGAAGGACACGTGCAAAAAATGTATGATTTATTACATTAAAATATCAATAAATGAAGCTTGTGACTGGTATCGTTGACTATACATGTATATTGAATATACAGTAAATTTTGAAAATATTAAAGGCAGCAAATAAATCAAATGTAACTACATATTTTTAGAATTAGGAATTCTTTATAATAAAAATTGTGTAAGAATCTAAAAAAAACACACGGTCACCTCTTACAAGAAACTATTTTAATATATAATCTGTGAGTACTTCTGAAGTCGGCTAAATACAAATACATTGAGATGTCTATATTAGTTGTATTACATTGTATTGCGAATTATCAGTATTCATGAAGAGATTTTATGTAATACTAGCTATGCCCGTGACTTCGTCCACGTGGAGAACCTGATGTACAAAACAATGACTAATAAAGTCATCTGAACGTATTTAGTCAATTCGCTTATATACTTTTCTCTTATAAGTCGCGGCGCCATTAAAATTACAATAACTTTTGATAGAGTGGACCGATTTTAATGAAACAAAGACTAAGTTACGCCCGAGGATATGCTTTTGCAGTACTGTTCATACAAACAGACAGACAGACAAACATTTCTAAAAATTATTAAAATGTATTCTATTACTTATTCCTAGACATCTGCAACAATTTTTTGTCAACGAAAATTGAAATAATAGTGACTCGTTAGATTTACTTTCTTATTGTATGTATAATCCAGTGTCATTCTTATTCTATCATAATGATAGTTTATTGATATCTCTTTATATATATGTGTAACAAAATGTAAGAAAGTTACAAAATATTACATATTAATTACAAATACAGTAGAAGCCGTGCAAGTCGAAATTCAAGGGAGACACCAAAAACTTCGTTTTACAGGGTTTTACGACTTATTAAGAATTTCGATATAAGCGGATTTTGTAAGAAAATATTCCACTTGTAAGTTTTGAAAGTCGTTCTTACTAATTTTTAGAGTTAACGTTATTGACAAATCCTTAAAGTTGGTAACTTACTTTTCTTGGAGATATATACATAGGTAATTAGTTTCAAGTGATCGATTGCTATATTGCTATGTTCGTGATACAACTATGAAGGGAAAATATGTACAGAAATAGCTTATAGGGAGAGTCAATGACAATTTCAATTTATACTGTGTTATTACAAAAAAGTTTGGATACTTACATTAAATGCACCGCGCTTGACGACAGCTGCCGCGGCAAGATCGCGTTATCCTTTTTTTTATGTCATAGGTGGCAAACGAACAGGTGGGTCACCTGATGTCAAGTGATCTCCACCGTCCAGGGACACTAACAACACCAGAGGAGTCGCAAGTGCGTTGTCACCCTTTGGTGGGAAGGGTTAGGGGAGAGAGAGGGAGAGGAGAGGGGAGGGGAGGTGGGCCTCCAGCGCTCTCAATGACCGAACGAAACGCAACAATGCAAGCACTGTCACTTCACGTCGGTTTTCTATGAGAGGCTGGTACTACCCCGGGCGAGCCGACCCATTCATGTTAAAACCAGTAATAGTTTCAGCGTGGCTCTACCACCATTGGCACCACCATCCTTTATCGCAAGTCTAACTTAACATAACCAAACAGAGATAGAAGAGCAAGATGTCCGGTGTCCGGTAGTCCGGTGAAGTTGACCTTGCCAGGTCAATAGCATAGTCAGTTCGAAAAAAAAAGAGCAAGATGTCGAACGTTCGGCAAGCACGGTGCATTTAATACGTAAGTATGCAAACTTTTTTAAAGCAAGTATTCAATACGTATTTAACTTTTTTGTAATAACACCCATAGAGTTGAATTTTCAAGTAATTAAAGTTTAGGGGCTTAAGGGGGAGGGAACACAAACTTTTTTCAAGTTTTGGTGGTTTTCAACTTTCGAGATTCGACTTAAAGATGTTCTACTGCAATTATGCAATTTTGTGATTAATTTTTAAGATAACAGAAATACTCACAGATCATTAGACATCGACTCGTTATATTATGACACTCACATGAAAGCGTGATTATATATAATTCAAAAGCGAACAATAAAATCGATATTGTTACGCGAACAACCATTTCAAAAAAATATTAAATAGTATTACAATATTTTATTAAATATATTGGTAGAATTAGAGTAACATTGAATGACAACACTGGAATAAATGGTAGAAATCTGAATGTCTATTTTTGTATAATCATATTCAGGTGTTATTCCATATAATATTTTTGTCCGTATTTTTTTTTATATTAAATTCATCACTTAATATTATTTGATTTTTAATTACGGAGTATATATTTCAATTGACAAATTAAAATTAATTTCTTTACATTAGTAAAAAGATTGCAATGATAATATAGGAAGATGGATAATCAGCCATATCATATGTTCGTTTTAAAATAATTTAGTATTCTTTTGTTTATTAAAAATGCTGTTTTTTTTTTGTCTTGTTCTAAATACGTCGACTAGTCTAATTATATTTAATTGAGTCAGTCGTACAGATTTATTTAGAACTTTAGGGGCCCATTTTTTATTATTTAAAATTATACAAAAACCTCGATTTTCTAATTACTAACAAACTGAATAGTGCAATAAAGTGAATTGGATTACTAAATTCATCAAAAGAAATATATTGAATCTTTGAAAAGGCCCCCGAAATACTAATCACAGAATATAACCTAAAACAACGAATACTAACTACAAACGTGTATCGATTAAAATACTATTTATTCCAAATAGGGTCCACAAGTTTTGGCTTTTAATCATTTACGATTGCATAAATAGAACTTATATTGTACACACACTTATAATTTTAACTTATTTATTTTAATTATATTACGTTTTAACAATACCAACACTTAGAAACCAAATATCAGTTTTTCTTTTGTAAATCGATAAACAACGATTGCATTATTGCTAAAATCCCACTAAATCCAAACCGGATCTTTGTAAGTGTTTTTTCATCCCATTCCATACGATGGAAGAACTTAATTATGTTTTATTTTATATCAAAGTTGAATGACAAAACATTACTGGTACTTAATATAAAATGCTAGCACCGACTGACTAACAACAAGTATAAATTGGATAAAAGAGTAAAATTTTATATTCATTGAACACAAAAATCGCTGAGGTATTTAACTGACAACATTTGATTATTTAAACCACGTTTTAACCTACCAAACAGACGGTTTAATATTAATAACCTTCATAGAACATGAAAGCCACGGTAGGAATCGCAAAGGGAACGGTCACCCTTATTTTTATATAAGGCTCTGATTCGGGACACTTTGAAGGAAACTTTCATGTTCTATGAAGGTTATTAATATTAAACCGTCTGTTTGGTAGGTTAAAACGTGGTTTAAATAATCAAATGTTGTCAGTTAAATACCTCAGCGATTTTTGTGTTCAATGAATATAAAATTTTACTCTTTTATCCAATTTATACTTGTTGTTAGTCAGTCGGTGCTAGCATTTTATATTAAGTACCAGTAATGTTTTGTCATTCAACTTTGATATAAAATAAAACATAATTAAGTTCTTCCATCGTATGGAATGGGATGAAAAAACTGTATCTCTGTTTCGTAGATCTTGAGAAAGCGTTTGACAGCGTACCTCGAGAAGCACTCTGGATTGTGCTTAAGAAGATTGGGTGTACAGATAAGTTTGTGCGACTTCTGAGACTTTTGCATGACGACATGAAATGTTGTGTCGTCGTCCATAATGAACAGTCTGAATTCTTCCCCGTCACCTGTGGGGTGAAGCAAGGGTGCGTCCTGGCACCTACACTGTTCGCTCTATACTTTGCAATTGTAGTCCGGGAGGTTGTGCAGACAACTTCTGTAGGAGTTCGCATCCGTTTTCGCACTGATGGCAACCTATTCAGCTTAGCCAGATTCAAAGCACTCACAAAAGTATCTTACGCAATAATCACTGAGATCCTATACGCGGATGACTTGTGTTTCGTGACGGAAACCCCAGAAGATCTGCAACTGCTTATGTCTGATTTTCATGAGTCATGCCGTAAATACGGCCTAAAGATCAATGTAAGGAAAACGGAGGTGATGTCCTTAGACTCTTACTGTCATAAAACGTTGGCTATCGAACTTGATGAGCATAAGCTGAAGCAGGTTAGTAAGTTTCGGTACCTGGGTAGCTCGCTAACTTCCAGCTGCAGCTTGGATCTCGAAATTAATTACCGAATTAGTGCTGCAGCAGCAGCTTTTGGAAAACTGTATTCGAAGGTTTTCTGCTCACATGACTTGAAGCTGGCTACGAAGATCTCAATATATATGGCTATAGTGCTCCCTAATATCTTATATTCCGCAGAGACGTGGACCGTGTACAGTCGTCATATCCGCACATTAGACCAATTCCACATCAAATGTCTACGAAAAATTTTAAAGATTCATTGGTCTGATCGCGTACGAAACACGGAAGTGTTACGGCGAGCTAATGTATGTGGCATTGAAGCGTATTTGATGCGACGACAGCTTCGTTGGTGCGGTCATGTGTCACGCATGGCGGGAGAGCGACTTGCGAAGCGCATCTTTTATTCTGAACTCGAAGACGGCAAGCGTAAGCAGGGCGGTCAACTACTCAGATACAAAGATGTGCTTAAGCGTCACATGAAAAAGTGTAATATAGACCCTTCACATTGGGAGGTTCTAGCAGCTAAACGTCCAGAATGGAGAGCTCATGTGGCAACTAGAGTCCAGACTTACGAAGAACATCGACGTGCTGCACTTGATATTAGACGTGATGAATTGAAAGCCCGACCACCAGCGGTAATCAATTATACCTACGAGAATGGTGTTCTCACTTGTGTACAATGTGCACGCACCTTCCGTAAAAAAATCGGCTATATTAGCCATATGAAAGCACACGAGCGCCGGAGTTGAAGCAGTCGCTGTGGCCGAAAACGGCCAGGAGCATACATACATACAGAACATGAAAGATTTCATAGAACAGATAGGTAAACTGTTGGGATGATTTGTACTGATTAAATTGCATACACAAAAAAAGATTTATACCGGCTGAATGGTTACAGAGTCACAATATTTACAAGGGATACGAGTAGTCGTTTCTGTTTATAAATCAATTAAAAAACTAGGTGCTTAATATTTGACCTAATTATCTCGAGAAACGCAAAAATGTGATATCCACTCAATATCAGATGATTTACGCAAAAACGAATTGGTGTAATAAATACGACGCGGTGAATCACGCCTTGTCGCACACGTCGGCCCGCGCCCCGCTAAGTTTTCTTTGATCATGCGTCGTTCCCACAATAAGCAGTTAACGTAATGATTAACCTAGAAAAACACCCCTTTAGTTTTGTTCATTAAACCTAGGCGTGTATTTTACGTTTAAAACTAACATTTCCATACTTTTTAAGGTTTTAGAACAAACTTTAACTAAGGTTCTCTTTGTTGTTTATTAGTATTTGTTGTGATGTTATTATTTTATATGCTAAATATAACCGTGAACTATCACAAGATTGAACGGCGGCACACTTTAAACAGTCACCTGATATATGTTGTAGAATATCGATAATATTGATAATTTGGATAACATGGTATTTAACTTTTATATAATACAATCAAAATAACCAAGTAATAATAACACATCATATTTCGATCCTAATTTATTTAATTTATAATACTTGCTTCCTTTTTAGTCTCCTCTGGCAACGAATTCTCTGTATAGAATATTATTAGTGTCATTAAGTGACTAATTATTATAGTCTCGTTGTGACTTCAGTGTTGTAAGAAACTGCTGTGTGGTAACAAAAATTTTGATCACTCGATGTTCATTTTATTTTTAATCCACTTAATTTATGTACAATAACGAATTTTATTAGACGAAATGCAACCAATATCATATAATACTAAATTAAATAATGAAAGGTTATAAATAAAAAAAATTAAAACCACTATGTGACAGTTTAAAACTGAGCTTAAATTGTTCATTGCTCTTTTTAAAACAAATAACAGGATAATATCACTGTACAGTATTCATGCATAAAAGACTATGGTTTATGATATCTCAGTACGAAAAAGTTCTTGCGTAAAAAATATTTATTAAGAAACTTTGTCGGTTCGGTATTCAAAAACGTGGTCATGTTTGTTCTTAGTCAGTCGTCCATGAGAGCAGGCAAGCGATGTATAACGCGTTTTTTGGGGTATCTCTCTAATCATTTGTAATCTTTCTCTACTCTCTCTTTCAAATGCAACTATAAACACAACCCACCATTTAAGCAGCGTCCAAAGAAATTGCAGCATTAATTATTTAATAATAAACTTTATAAAGATTAGCATATTATAATAATATAATAGATATTTTATATAAAGCTGCGAGCTATATGCTTTTATTTACTATAAATAACAGAAATTGATCTAGTTAATCCTTATTTAGTGTTGCCAGCTTATCCATTTAAATTCGTAGAAAATCGACAATAAAAACATAGTATGGCATTTAATGATTTAAGGTAAACTAGAAAAAAGTTGCTGTAAATAAATGCATCATTTTTATAAAATCGCTGATAGGTTTTTTTAAAATTCATATCGCGTATCTTTTATCACTCACTTATAGAACACAAAGCGGTGACATGAATCCTTTAATGGATAAGTTAACGAATCTACGTATATATTTGTAATACGCCAACAAATTCTGTTATTTAAACCATTGATAATTTAAATTTAAATTGATAAAAAAAATATAATTTTGATTCTTATGTACGAATTGTCGGCGTTTATACGCGGCGTTTTTCACATTTCTAAAAGCATTAGCACTGTATGATATATAAGTAAGGTAAAACGCTATATCCATCACCATGTGAGAGAGGGACAAGAATACGTACCCATACACCGTGACATATTATATTGTAGGACGATATGAACGACAGAAGAATAAAAAACAAAAGACTATCGATTCGACATCGATCGATCATTCGCGTTTAATTTTAAAATCGTTAATTTACAGTCAATACAATGGTAACCACCGAAATATATCCAATCCATCCAAAGCCATCGTTATTATGTCAGCCTACAAGCCTCTTCAATCTTAAAACGTCATAAACTAAAAAGACAGTGACGGGTTCATCAGCATACGTACGGTAATCGCGATTCCGTCTAACTCAATTGTTTAGTAAGTTTTTTTTAACTCTGTCAACCATATAGTCCAACCATGACCAAAGCAGAACAGCCAAATCATACTCACAACTTCGCTGGTCAGACAGTTGATAGTGGTAGGTGGGGCGCTGCGGGCAGGCGGCGGCGGCGGTCGCGGGGAGCGACCGCAATCCGACCTGGCGGGTGTTATTGGGTAGCCTGAAAACGTAATTATATAAAAGTTGGATGTTATTAGGCAGCCTGTAATTAAATAACATTGGGTGTTCGTATATAGCCTGTAATTAAATAACATTAGGTGTTAGTGGATAACCTGTCGTTATATAAAAATTAGGTGTATTGGGTTGCCTGTAATTAAATAACATTGAGTGTTAATGGGTAACCTGTAATTAAATAACATTGGGTGTTAGTGGGTAACCTGTCATTATATAAAGTTTGAGTGCTATTGGGTTGCCTGTAATTAAATAACATTGGGTATTAATGGGTAGCCTGTCCTTATATAAAAGTTGGGTGTTATTGGGTTGCCTGTAATTAAATAACATTGGATTTGTTAGGTTGCTTGTAATTAAATAAAGTTCAGTGTTATTGGGCAGCCTGTAATTACATAATAGTTGGGTGTATTGAGTGGCATGTCATTAAGTTATTAAGCACCCCGTTTTAGGACCTGTGTTAGATTTTCCTTTCAATGGTGGAAAATACACTAAATATTTGTGTGAGGCCTCGTGGAATTAACCAGTACTTTTTGGCATTATCATCATTATTTTACCATTATCTCAGTTAAATAATATAACACGTTTTCTTTTCCACTATCCTGTGATGTTAACTAAGTATTCACACTTTTTACCTTTTGTTTTTTTTAACGTGGGGAAATCCCTTATGGATACGCCACCCTCCCGGGGGAGAGGGTGGGTTATGTCCGAGTCGCACGGACTAAAACCCCACGGTGTACCGACAGACCGTTTTGTAGGGGCGGCAAGGGATCGTTCAAGCTAATCAACCTTGTAGAGCCGCCCCCACGGTCCGCCCTACTTATAAGTAGAAGGTGTTTCGGTTGTACTCTATTTAATTTCATTATACTTAGTTTCGTAGACATCATCATCATTTCGTAGACTTATCGTAGGACATTAGCTAGTATCTAATTTTTTTTTTATAATACATTACAGGTTCTGGCATTTGACCACAATATTTTCTCATGTTAAATAACTATGTTCTAAAAATCTAAGATTATGTACACGATAAACCTAGAGGGCGACTGGCTTTCAAGTGTAGCTGCCGGAATACATCTATAGGTACTAGGCCATAGATTTTCAAATTGATTAAGGTAGCTAGCCAGGCTGGACTTAGAAAAAAACCTATGGTTTCATCACGAGCTTTGCCTTTATCAAAAACTTTGAGTTATCCGCAAGTTCCAGGTCGAAATACGCTAAATACTATACCATCATCGCCTCGACATCTATTTATCAGCTCTTACTTATAATACAAGCTATGATTCATTTGGATTTTGGGGTGTAAAGGGTGTCGAATAACATCGAAGACTTGAGACATCCAAGCCAACCTCACCTGCACGCGGTGCACCCTGCTGAATAACGAACGAGACAATGGCGAAAGCGGGGTGGTAGGGTTTTACAGCCCGACCAGGTCGCAAACATCATGTGTATAGCGAAAAAGCCCGTCATAGTGATTCGCTTCTGCGGGTCGCGTTTCGGGATCAGCCTGTGTATATTCAGCCTTTCGCTGGCTGGCATGACAGCGGCGACCGGCGATGGATACTGTGTCACTCGATGGTTGCCATTGTTTTGTTTTTGGATTGTACTGTGCTTACCATCAGGCATTGTGCAGTCATTTTGCAGGACTACAATAATAACAAAATGAAATGGCAGTGTGTAAAATTCTGTGTATATAAAATGATAGTGGACGCTACTTTGCACTTCCGCTTGGAATTGATTGAACACTACTACGTCTAACTGCAACAAAAAGCAAATCAGTTGATCAATATATATTAGGATAACTCATTTCCGCAAACATTTTTTTTTAGTTGCTCAAAAATGAATCTAAATAACATTATGAGTTAGTATTTATCAATTTCTTACATGTTCTGGTATAAAAATGGCTGTAAATTCATTAAACATTGGTTGGATAACTTTTTATTTATGTGTCAATTCTTTTTTTCTTCCTACTTTTGGCGGTTTGCTAGAAAAATTAAGAGAAAATATATATTTTTTCAAAAACTGTACTTTGACGACTCCTACTGGTGAACCAGTGCGAGTTACACAAAGACTATATTGAAGAGCGTAAAATTCCCTACAAGTTCTATCAAAGCCATTTGCGATATTGCAAAAGTCGGATAAGCATTTGAAATTTGAAAAAAAAAAAAGATTTTTTTACATGCATTTTGAATGGTAAATTGTAAGTACTTAAAATTAATATTAAGAGCTCAAACTTGATTTTTTTTATATATGTAAATTAATATTTTGCATGAGCAACGAAAAAAAGAATGTTTGCAGAAATACCACCCTAATATATATGTATATATTAATTATACAATATATTATTAACTATACAATATATAATTAATATAAATATAATAATTATCAATGAATTAATTATAAATATGTTGCAGATTGACGTGTACACAATCGTGTACGTGACAATCGATTACACGTGTTTCGCTCCAATTGTTAGTTCCCTTCGCCGATAGATTTCATCGTACTGATATATCATACTTGTAAAATGATGTCCGTTTTAAAGTACTCACCTTGCTCACTACTACTAGATTCAGTGAAGCTGGGAGTGCCCTCAGTCCAGGTCGGCGTGGAACCTTCTACGGACGCGGGTGGCGTCCAACATACGCTGAATGTTTAAAAAATATTTTAAACCAGTAGTAAGGAATTAAATATTATTTAAATAAAGTCCTGACTTATAAATGTTGTATGTGAACTGAAATACCCAATAATCAACGCATCAGATTAAGCCACAGAATAACCAATTGTTTTGAAGTTAAGGATGAATATACTTAGTCTGGCCATAAATACTGTTACAATTAAAAATAAACAAAATATTACATTTGAATTTGAGATCTGTCATTTTTATATGATTATTCATTGAGTTTTCTCATTTTGGCGCCAATACATTGTACAATATTTTTTATATATTTATTTGGATATTTTGCGATATTAAAATGGAGTGGGATGATAAAGAGAACGGAATCGCTATGCTTGCATTACAAGCAATGCAATATATAAAACTCTTCATACGCTTGGTATTAGTAAAATGTTTGTGTACCGGGCTATTAATAGGTATAATGAAACCTCCTCTGTTTGTGACAGAAAAAGATCTGGCCGTCCACGTAGTGTTCGTACGAAAAAGGTGGTCAAAGCAGTAAGGGAAAGAATTCGAAGAAATCCTGTCCGAAAGCAAAGATTTTATCTCGGTAGACGAAGATAGCACCTAGAAACATGTCACGTATTTTAAAAGATGACTTAGGTCTTGCAGTCTATAAGAGACGTACTGGTCATTTCTTAAGTGATAATTAAAAAAAAAATAGGATGCTAAAATCGAAACAACTACTGAAGCGGTACGCAAAGGAAGATCACAATTTTTGTTTACGGATGAGAAAATCTTTACAATTGACCAACGTTTTAACAAACAAAATGACCGTATTTATGCTCAAAGCTCTAAGGAAGGTTCCCAATTAGTGGACAGACTTCAGTGATGGTTTGGTGGGGTATTAGCCATGAAGGAGTGACTGAGCCATACTATTGTGAGAAAGGTATCAAAACATCGGCACAAGTATATCAAGATACCATTCTTAAGAAGATAGTGAAGCTCCTTAACAACACCATATTCAATAACCAAGAATGGTTCATCCAGCAGGACTCGGCGCCGGGTCATAAAGCTTGATCTACACAGTCTTGGTTAGAAACGAACGTTTCGGACTTCATCTGAGCTGAAGACTGGCCGGCGTCTAGTCTAGTTAATCCGCTGGATTATGATTTAGAGAGTACGGCTTGCTCCAAACGTCATGATAATTTGGGAGTCCCTAAAACAATCCGTACGAATGGCAGTGAAGAATTATCCCATGGAAAGAGTGTGCTTCTATTGGTAACTGGCCTCAACGTTTAAAGGACTGTATTGCAGCTAATGGAGACCACTTCGAATAAGTTTTTTATATTTTAAATTGTTTTATATTTATGAATTAAACTGACACACTGTTAAAGTAATAAATGTTATTTGCAATACAAAAGAATCTTTTTCTTTGTTTCAGTATTTATGGCAAGACTAGATACTTGCATGATCTCATTAAAAATGACCGATTGAATAATAAAATAAATCACTTTGACGGACTGAATGTAGACTACTGGATTACCAGAGGCACTGTAGTAACTGTCTAAGTTAGAAACAATACTAAAAAAGTTTAAAAAATCGGAATCATTTAACATATTACAACAATCTATCTTAACAGTTACGATGTTGCCTAAGACAGTATTACACTAGTAGTCCGGTGAAGTAACAGCTCGGTCAATAGCGTAGTCAGTTCGAAACAAAAAAAACAGTATTACATTAGACCCTGCGAATGACTGGCTCGCAAATCACGCTAACGTAACACACCAGGAGGTGTTTGGTGACTGAATTTCAACTTAAGTGTTTACCTAACCAGCCGGATATTATAAAAATGTCTCCACCACTATACATTCGTCCCATCCCAATGTTTTCTTTTATCGAAATCTCCAGTTACATCTATGTAGGATGCCGATTTACAACTATCAAAGCGGTTTCCGAAGAAACTAACACTGAGCCATAATTATAATGCAAAATATAAATGTACATCCTAAATTCTCTACAATAAGATTCTTACAATGAAATATTCGAAAATGAAATTGAATATGACAAAGATGATGTGGACGTTCTGTTCATTAGCCAACTTGAATGTTGGCTGCTGGGAAATATGATGACATGCAATTGTGATGGACAAAAATGCACGAATACCTGGCTTCGTTACTTCTCGCGCTACTCAAAGCCGCAGGAGTCAAAGCCAGCGATGAAGCTGAAGACGTTGTCATAACGCTCGCAGCACTCGAAGCGCCCCGACGTCTACCAGACGCGCTTGATGACGTTGTTGAAGAGGAATTCGTTCTGCTCGTACGCGGAGGTGGTGCTTCCTCGAACGGTGGCGGCGGGGTAGAACAACACGATTGTGGCGCCGCGGCTGGATGGATTACTAGCATTACTACTTTAGCCCTAAAATGGTAGGGAGTCGCGAAGGTATACAGAAAGGGTGATATGAGTATGCAAATAAATATTTTCGCTTTTAAATTAAACAAGTCGAAATTCTTAACTAACAATGTTGCACAGGAACAAGTAAATATCGATATATCTGTGAACTTTATGTCTCTAATAATAATTTTAACGTAAGAAAATGTTTATTTGCATACATAAGTGAACTGAGAAGATCTAATACTCATTCAGACAGGAATTGTGTAACTAAGTATAAAGAAAAAGGAAGTCACAATCATACACAAATATACTTATAACCAAGCATTGAAATATCAGAATAACATAGCTCTCTAACTATGGAAAGATGTAGGAATCATAGGATCCGTAGAATAATATAACAAAATATAGACAAACCCCATTATACATAAGAAATAAAAAATAAGAATGTGATTTATCTATTTAGAAATCGACAAATTTCTAGTAAATAACATGTCGCTAATTTTAACAATACGGAATAAAATCATAAGGCAAATTGTAATAGTAAATTTATGGACCTTTTAGCACTCACGCATTTTATTTTTAAAATAAATACATTTACATAAATAAAATATGGAAATTCTTTAAATATTAATATACTTCTAAAGTTTTCCGTTATAGCATTACTTTAGATAAATTTTGTGTTTGAATCCGTTTACTTTTTATTGATTATAGCATTTATGTCATTGAGGATTTGAAGTAAATGTTAAAAGGCCGCTACATCTTAATCATACAAAAAGAAATAGCCAAATGAGTGCATTTAGAATAATAGCATTACATAGACGAAAATTATAGTAAGTTTTAGACCAAACACAACACAAACTAACTCTACCTACATGCATTCAGTTATCTTATTAAAATTTTTCTTATATTCAAATTGAATTAGACCAATTAAATGATAGTATTCTATCGTTTTGTTGAATTTATGTGTTCTTTTTTGTTTACGAGATTTGTTTTTTTTTTTTTTCGAAATTTCAAATTCATTTAAAATAGAGCTATAACACCTCCTCTATATCTTTCTTCATTATGTAAACTTTCCTTCTATCCGTTTTTCTTTTGAAACTGTTCTTTTTCTTCTGTCGAGGGATTTTCGTAGGCGAAATGATAATTATATTCTCTGTGAATTGTTTGATTTTTTCATGAACGCTTCCACTTAATGATTGCAGATCTATGGACTTTGTTACGGTGGAAGACGTACATAACTGTTTTTTGTTCACAGAGCTTGTATTACCACGTGTGTGTTCTATTGGTATGCTGATATTTGCAGCTTTTTTTACAACGTCTTTTGATTTTATGCTTTTTAGCGGAGATATAGAATTGCGCCTGGAACTGCTTTCCGAGTCTGACTGAACTTTCAGTATCCTTTTTTGAAACATGTCGATCTTTGTTTTGGCTTTTTTATGGCAAATTACTTCATCCTTGGTCATTCCTCCTTTGGAACGACCTTCAGTGTAAGATCTAATTTCTACTTTTGGCTTTAACGTTTTCTCATCTAACTTCTCTCTTTTTGAATTATTTACGTTTGGTACGACCGTTAAATTATTTGTTATATTATCGATCTTATCCACTTTACTTTCTTTTTGTTGATTCTTCTGGTCAATGTTTACATTTTTAGTATTTACCATTAATTCCTTATCTACTTTAGGAATCTTTTTCAAAGTTTTGGCTGCAGTTATCAAATCTAATGATGTAATGTTATGCAAACTTAACCTCTCCGACGAAGATTCTATATCTGTTTGGATTGATAAATTATCGCTCGTGGAATTCGATTCATTTTTTAAGAATTCCGCCGAGGTCTTCGAATGTATATCTTTTATATCTTTATTTATTAGTTCAACCACGTGTGTTGGACGGTGTGTAACAATTTTCTCTTCACTACTAGATTCAGTAAACGATGTATCGTTATAATCACCAGAATCTAAATGTTCTCTAACAATTGTATCAATATTATACATGGCCGTCATTGATGTTTGAGCAGTCGCATTATTATTGCAATGAGGTCTCTCAGTAATACTATGGCCTTCTTCAACGAAGTCTAAGAAAGAGTTCGAAGCTACGAGTTTTGTTACAGTAACGGATAAATCAGAAATTGAAGGTGGAAGATAGCATGCGGCAGGCTCTTGCAATTTGAAATCATGCCCATAAAAGGAGAAATCATCGTCACTGCTCGTGATAGGTGTTTGTGGAGGTATATCTGTTACAGAAATGTTGATGTTTTGATAATCACCTTTCGTTTCGATGCTCGATTGAGAGTTGCCACCACCGCGTTTAGGTTTAGGGGATCCGCGAGGTGGGACAGGTGGAGGAACTCTCTGCTTTTGTGAGCCTTTTAATACAGCCGGGAACGCCACATCCGTTTCGACCGAAGCTGACGTCATAGCTGTAGAATCAGTGACTTTAGCGGAAGTTGATACTGGAGAAGTCACAGATGTCGGTGTTATATGTGCAGTCACGTCAGTCAACGATACTAATGGTATATAAAAACACTCATAATATTGTATAATGTATATTTATTTAAATGGAACAAATAAAATTGAATATTTGGCACGTCAGTTACAATATTTGTGTTTTACATGGAAGCAGAGTTTACGGACAAACGGACGAGAATTACAGATCCAAAATAGCATGTTTATATTTATATTTCGTGTGCGGAGCTTGACCGTTTAATATCGTATTTTTGTGGATGCATTTTTAAAATTTAATTTTATATATATATAAAATATTAGAAATGCATGCAGTTTGTATATAGGTCAGGATAAAAAAATCAAACATTCAAACGGAACAGGTTTACCCAATACAGATCCGATATAGGTCATAGCAGCATGAAAAAATAGAGAATATATGAAAATAAGTTTAATTGGAAACATGGTGTTTTATTAGTTCAGTTATGTTTTATATGAAACGAAAAGCTAAGGATCTATTTCGTACAGATACTTGTTTTTGAAGCCATCATTTTTGAATTTTTATCTATGTATATATTTTTCTGATTGACATATATGCCTTATTAAATTTTTGACAGCACACGCCTATAAGATATTGTATTTTTTTAAGTAACGTGTATTACAAATAATGTAGTACTTCATTACTTGTTATCGCCCATTTATCGTAGTATGGTGCGATGTCACACAACAACCAAAAACTATATTTTATTGCCAAATTTTAAAACAAATAGGCAATTAATTTTGGTGGTATTCTTTGTAAATATGTATTTCGGAATACGTAGTACGATTCATATTTATTTTTTATTAAAAAAATAACCCTTATAAAAACAATCAAACAATCACGAACACAAAGCAACATGCCTCACCTGCTTTGACACTGGCGACACCACTGGAACTGCCAGCACCTATCCATTTCGACAGCATGAAATGTATTTTTTTTATTAATAAAAATTTCAAAACAAACCGTAAGCAAACTATACATAAGATTGAGATCTTTTCCAATTTCCTTACCTACTGGTTATAAATATTTATTGCTGATCTAAAATATAATTTAATATATTTCTATCATTTTTTTATTACTGTCGCATTAACATCTGCCAGTGTCAATTTTAATTTTTACGATTGCATTGTCTATTTTCATTTAACTGAATTTAGTTTGTGGTTCTTACGTTGTATAAATTTAATAACTAAGTCAGTGTAGTTCGTTTACTTTATAATATTTAAAAAAAACTGGTAGTAAGACATTTCGATAATAGCGCCTTCAACTGGGCTCAAATATACTTAAGAACCGTCCAGGACCTCCGAGGTACAAGAAAAATAATCAACAAAGTCCTTTTCGACAGCTTTTAACAGCTTCACCGGACTACTAAGGTGAGCGCTTAAGCCACTCAGCCGATTTTATTTGACAACTAGCTCAAGGGTGCACGGCACACCTCGTTTGGAGCTGTTGTCTGATACATGCAATTCGCGACCTATCTTATATCAATAAAGTCGGTCAAGCCATTTATTAGAAGAACTGCGAACATAGGTAGACTTGAGTTTTAAATATAAAGGTTTTCACATGAATTATTTTGATTTTATCTTGTTATAAAATATTCTGGTTAAACATATCCCTGGCCATTTTTTAATTATACGAGATAATTTTGAAGTGGAAACTTGTTGTGCATTGAACAGTGAAAAGTAAACCGTCACGCTCGGGCCGGTGATGCTGAGGAGGGTTTACTCAGTTCTATAAGACATTAGGCGTGTTAAGGTCGGTGATACAATCGTGTACACTCGACTCCGGTCGTCATTATACACATTTACTGTCTAACAGTACCTACATCGCTCTAAGAATTATGTTGTTATTATTAAGTATTATAGTGATAAAACAATATTATGTACGTGTTTGTATGTAACCAGTGCAGTATTAGTACATACTGTGAGTATTTAAATATTACTATTTATTGCACTAGCGGGCCCGGCGGACGTTGTCCCGCTCTGATAATAAAAAAAACCTTGAGAAATTATATACCTAAGCCTTCCTCATGAATCACTTTATCTACTGCTGAAAACCCGTAAAAACATCCGTTCAGTAGTTTTTGACATTATCGCGAACAGATAGACAGACATGGCAGAGGTCGCTGTTTTACAATATACTAGCGGGTCAGACGGACGTTGCCTTGATAATAAAAAATCCTAAAAGTTTACCGCAGCGCCACCTACCGGATCCAATTAAACCATTCTCGGATCCACTGGAACACGCACACAAAATTTCATCAAAATCGGTCCAGCCGTTTAGGAGGAGTTCAGTGACATGTGTACGTGTGGTACATAAGAAATTTATATATAAATGTTATACGTATACGTATATAAGTGATATACACATTGATAAATCCGTATGAACTTTAATGTGGATATATTTAATTATAACTTTTCGCTTCTATCGTGTGGCCATAAGCACCACTCCACTTCTTTATATTACAACTAGGTTAGTGGTAATCGTTCACTGTTATTTGTTTTCAATAGCTGTTACAATAGTACGTTAGCTAATAGATGAAGCTTTTATAAATATAAGAATAAATAAATATTTCAAATGAACCCCAAACAGCGAACTAAGTAACATCCTGTTCCATATAAGCTAACAATGATCTAAAGCGGATCAAAAGTTCCAAAGAACAGATATCAATTTTTACTTCCATCTTAAAATAACAGTTGAAATTTTTCAACAAAATATCGATTCTATACAATTTTTTCAAAGGATCTATCTCTGCCTCAACCTTCTTATAAAAACGAGAATAATAAAACAACGATAATTATTTTAAAAGTAATTTATTTACCATTTATATACATAAAAAATTTGGTTAACTACGAGCATCAAAAATACCTGTCATATATTACAAAATAATTATAAAATATTCACATAACTGTAACATATACCAGGAATACATTACTAAAGTCGTATCACCTATACATAAATCAGGCTGAAAAATCCGATCTAAAACGCGTAAAAACTGACGCCATTTTGTAAAAACACACAAAAACAGTGCGTGGTAGAAGCGAACACTCTTTGACCCAATAAAATATTCCTCAGTTTAACACAACAATTAACGTGTCTGTTAGTCTTATTGTTAAAATAAAATGTCGATTGTATGTTTAAATGTCACGCCTTGAATATTGTTTACTATAGACTTGTATGCTCTATGACACCATCCTGTTTGTAATAAAGCACTCACTCTTTTTATACCATAAATAAATGTCATATTTAACAGTTGAACACTTCTCTTTTAATAAATAAATCAGTTTGTGTGGTGAATATAGTGTTTTGTTCTCACATATTAACACTTATTCTATCACATAAATCTATCTCTTACCATCTATAGTATTGTTCTTTATATCTTTGAATATGTGCCTTTTTTTTTCGAACTGACTACGCTATGACCTAACAGCAAGGTCTTAACAGTTTCACCGGAATTGAATATGTATTAAATTGTTTCTTTACAAAGCAATGAATTAAAAATCGTTATTACAATTTCATTCTTTACTAACTATGCCCCGCGACATCGTTCGCGTGAAACGTCACGTAAGAAAAACGGTGACTAATAAAGTCATCTGAATGTATTAAGTCCATTTACTTATCTACTTCTCTCTCGTACTTAAGTCGCGTCGTCATTGAAAGTATAATAACTATTGCAGGCCCAATCTATTTTGCCCAACTGCACAGGTCCATGTGGTAGAGGTGCATTATGCTGATGTTCCCACAGTTCGTTAGGGGGAATAACACCCATTTCCCCTTGAGGGGTCCACCATCTTGACCCCTCAGGCCGCAGTTTGGGTCCCTTAGGAGGGGACAACACCTGTTGGAGGAGCAGATGTAGTGTCGATTAGACAGTCCCTGCTCCTCCGGCCAAAAGGTGTAAGAAGGTACCATGGGGTTTTAGTCCGTGCGACTCGGGCATATCCATCCTCTGCTGCCCGGTTGTTTTGCGACTTCGGTGGTACGTCTAGTTTTTCTCCTATAGCCTTGAATGGTGTATCCTTATCAGCCTGCTATAGTTTTTGGTATCTCGGTTCATTGATACAGAGCGACGGTGGCATTGATAAGGGCGTGAGGAATAGAATAAATGCAGGATGGATGAAATGGCGAAATGTGTCTGGGGTAGCTTGTGACCCACGAATGCCTTTGAAACTGAAGGGGAAGGTTTATAAAGCTATGATAAGACCAGTCATGCTGTATGCATCTGAGTGCTGGGCTACGAAAGAGACGGATGAGAGAAAATTACATGTGGCAGAGATGCGAATGTTAAGGTGGATGTGTGGTGTGACTAGAATGGATAAAATTAAGAATGAGTATATCAGAGGAGGTTTGAAAATAGCACCAGTGACAGAGAAGTTGAGGAGTAATAGGTTAGCATGGTATGGGCATGTCATGAGGAGAGATGAAAACCATGTAACTAGAAAAGTGTTGAGTATGTTTGTGGACGGATATACGAGTAGAGGAAGACCAAAAAGGTATGGATGGACTGCGTGAAAAATGATATGTCCGTAAAAGGTGTGAATACTGAAATGACATTCGACAGGAGAGAGTGGAAAAAGAAAACATGTTGTGCCGACCCTACTTAAGTGGGCTAATTATGAAAGACTAAGTTACTCGAAGGTATGCTTCATGATTTCCTTGAAGAAGGTTTATCAGGAACGCAGTATTATAGCAGTGGTGCGTGTTTATACACACACACAGACAGACATACAGACATTTATAAAAATTATTGACATGTATTTCATTACTTACTAGCCTCCGCCCGCGACTTCGTCCGCGTGGAGTACTTTCTTTGTGCGAACGCTAACACGCAGCGGAAGCTCTCAAGAGGGAAAAAAAAACCGATTTTGAAACATTAATTCGTGGTCCGCTCCTATTGGTCTTAGCGTGGTATATAGCCTATAAGTATCCTCGATAAATGAGCTATATAACACTGAATGAATTTTTCAAATCGGACGAGTAATTCCTGAGATTACACAACGTCAGGAAGTCATAAACTTAACCTCTTTATAATATTAGTATAGACGTATAGATTTCTAGACACGTTACATTTAAATTCTTATTATATGGCCTTATTATCGGCCCAAAGAAATAACGCTTCTTAGTTTTACAGTAAACTTTTATCCCATGATGGTAGACAAGGATAACTGACTCCATTAAATCGACCCATTGTCAGTTTTTGTACGTTAATTAATTCGCCTTTCCAATGGTTAAATAGTGCTAATTTTTACAGCGTTTTAGAACAGATTTAGATTTCACATTTACATAAATAATAATACTAACATTACAACAATAAATAAAGTGATATAAACAACATAAATAAAATATTATCCTTTACAATGTTTTATGTTTCTTTTGACGGTACCGCGAAATCTTTAAAAGTATTGCGTATACGCAAATTCTAGGTTTCTAAGTGATAGCGGCACGTTGAAGCTATTACTGGCTTCAGCCCGCCCGGGGTACTACCACCCGACCCACAGAAACACCGACGTGAAGTAACAACAGTGCAGGCATTGTTGCGTTTCGTTCGGTTAGTGAGAGCGCCGGAGACCCACCTCCCCTCCCACAGGCTGGCAACGCACTTACGACTCTCCTGGCGTTGCTAGTGTCTATGGATGGCGGTGATCACTTAACATCAGGCGAAAAATATCTAAAATACCTATATAAAAATCAGCCTACCCTCATTAAGTAGTACAAACGAGTTTCTTCTATCCAAACATTTGCGGTTAATAATTTTTTTCGGTCTTTAGTGACTATCGTCTTCTATTTAATTTTATTCTTACCAAATTATCATACACAGGGCGACAGGTTATACTGTACATTCTCACGATCTCACTCTACTTCTTACTAAACTAATCTTCTAACAAAAGCACAGGTTTGTGACGTCATAAAATACTTTTCGTTTACGCGGGAATGTATTCGGATTATACGTATTTATAAACATCAGTGGGTATTTATTACCAATGGCGAAGAGAGAATAATTTTTTAAAAGCAGGTTGATTCCATAAGAGTTTCATATCAAAATAAGCTAAATCCAATTAAAGCCGCTTCTAATATTTTGCGTTATTTTTCAATATCTTCAAAGTTTGCACATGTAAAATATGAGAAACAGAAAAAAAAAGTGTGTGTGTGCGTACTTATGAAAACGCGTTAGAAGTTATACTTCTTTAGCGTAAAGAGATGAAAATCTTTTCAAAAATTTTATCTTTTGCCTTCTTCTACTACGTTTGTGGAAAAAACGACACTAACAATAGAAAAAAGGTATTTAATACATTGAAAGTTATCATACAAAGAAACAAAACGTTGACTATAGCCAACTTCAGGGTGTCGGTGTTTCGTGACGGTGTGCGCGCGCATCGTAAAAATTTACTCTCATCGTTTTTCCCTAACGCACCAAAAGAAGTATAACTTCAAAAATCTTATGAACGGCAAAATTTGAGCCTCGTTCTCGGTGTACAAAAACTGGGAATGTAACATGTTATATTTATACATCATTAAAATTGGATTTAGCTCATTTTTAAACGTAACTCATATATATTATTGGACCGACTCTAATTATCTTACACGAAACTATTTCGAAATCAGTTTTATTATAATTCTACGCCACTGGAATTTTAACTCGGTTGTTTAATGCGTACACTAAAGAATGTGGCAAAGTACTTTATACCAATACATTTTTGCTTTATATTGCCTACTAATTATCATCAGCCTGTAAGGGTCTCTTACATAGGCCTCTTCCCGAAGGAAGGTATGGGCGTAATCATTAGTCTGCCAAGTAATGGATTTTATGTTGTAGTTATAATCTTATGTCATTTGACTCTATACTTTATAATATTAACAGTGTTTTATGAATTACTAGCCTCTGCCCGCGACTTCGTTCGCGTCGAATAGTTACTTTGGGTCAACGCTAACACGCAGCGGAATCACTCTAGAGGAAAAAAACCCCGCTTTTGAAATGTTTTTCATTGGTGCTCTTAGCGTGATGATATATAGCCACCATTCTCGATAAATTTGCTATATAACACGGAAAGAATTTTTCAAGTCGGACCAGTAGATCCAGAGATTAGCCCCTACGTGTTAAGTTTTACAATAAAGTTCCAAAACATATTACCGATTTGCCGGACTGTAAATTTAAGCATCATGTCAAGCGGGTTTTAGTGTTGAAAGGCTACTATAGAGTGGATCAATACGTGAACGATGGTGACGTCTGGAATTGACTCCTCTCTGTGCATCCACTAAAAACTGTATTGTAACGTATAATGTATTTGAAATATATATATATATATGTTAAAAAGATGTACCCGATCGAGTTTCTTGCCGGTTCTTCCCGATGACTAGGTTGTTTTTCGAACCGGTGGTAGTTTTGACGTTTATAAGCGCCTTATTAGGGCCTAAACTGAATAAAGTATTTTTGATTTGATTTGACAACGTCACAAACTCAAAAAGTTTACCTCTTTATAATATTAGTATAGATAGTTAAGTTATCGTGAACAACTGAAGTGAATGGGAAATAATACCGCCTCAAAAATTCCCTGGAAAGTTCTAACACGGGGGCCACCATCTTGTTAGAACATTGAAATTATAACAAGACATATGTTATATTTTTACCTACTCGATTATGGCAGTAATAATCTAGAAGACTGGTTGTCAGAAATAAATCAAAATTAAAAAAATATTGAGTCTGTATCCAACCAACTTCTTATAAAATTTGCTGTCAAAATAAAATAAAAGAACCCTCATCGCATTACTCTTTTACGACAGGGTTTCATTATTCAGCACGAATGTACGTACCGTATCGGGTCACGAATTTAAATTTTGAAATTGGTGAAGAATCATAAAGCACTTTCCCACATTCTATCTTATAATGTATCTACTATATTCATTTTATTCTGTTTTTCGTATATTACAAACTACCCGTAATATATTTTCTAATATATACATGTTCTAAGTATGCGATCACATAATTTTAATTTATAATATCATGAAAACTGCGTATAAAAACGGAGGAAAATGGCAAACTTTTAGAAGGAATAATAAAGAATTTTTATAATTACAAAACTTTAAAAACAACAAAATTTTTTTTTAGTAAAATACTAACTTTTGCCTTGTAAAATATAATTAATATTTCAATTAGAACCTTAATCAACATAAATTTAATAAATAATACTAAAATTTATCTTGTCTTTAGTAAAACGAAATTAGCTTTGTTTTCTCAACAGCTGTTAAAAACGGTTTGTAATAATATCAGGTTTTTTTTTCTCGAACTGACTACGCTATTGACTAATAAATGTCTTTACAGCTTCACCGGACCAAAAATAAAATATATATATTAATAAATATATATACTAAATAATATCAGGTATCTAATTGTCCCAATAAGACTCAAAGGAGATTGAAATTTAGTAAAAAAAAAATGCAAACTACTATTTTCGCTACGACTCATATCCAGCTTGTTTCGACACTACTGTACCGTACTACTATATCTATTAAAAAACAATCGATAAATAAAACTTTGATTTAGATAATTTATTATAAATAAATACCTACTCGTATTTAAACTGTCCAATTAATTCGATATACAATTAACGTACGGTAACAATATATAAAAAAAACGGTAACATCAGAAACCCACCTCAAGAACCTACTTCGTAATCTTGAAAAGAATCACCAAACGCACATAAGATTTATCGACAAAATACATTTACTACATACCCAGTCTATAAGTAGATAAACATCGATATCGATAAATACATAACATCGATAGTAAGTATCGATCGATTAATCGATGCAAATGTTTATCGATATCGATTCATCGAAACTAAACCCTAAATCGTGTGACACGTTCCTATCAATCGGCAGGCGGTACGACGATTATCGTACTCCCACTGTCGTTACCAGTGTAAATCTCAGCTTTGCCTATATTTTTCACGTAGACGACTTCTTTTATGAACCTCTCTGATTCCGAATCCTTTATGTACTCGTCGCCGTTCAACTGTACGACGGACACGTGCTCATTCGTCTGAACATCGACGTCCTTCCGCAACAACGGCGACTCCTGCTTGATGTAAACCGTTTGCGTCGATCTCACTTTCCGGAATCTCATGTCTTTAGGCAGGGTGGAAGTCTCCCGCGTCTCTATACTCCTAGTCGGAGTCACGCTCCGAGTACGATAACTCGAGTTCAAGCTCTTCGGCAGTGTGTTCGCATCTCTAGAGCCGCCCTCGTCCGTTTTATTAACGAGACCGATGTCGATGAAAAACTTTTTAAATTTCTCGACGAACGTCGGTGATTTCGCACGATTCAGGCTGTTCGTTAAACGTTCGGAGAGGTCGACGTCTTGCGAGCTGACTTCATCGATACGTTCCGGAATGTTCGACATGCTCTTGTGTTTCTCTAGAACGTTCGATCGCCGTTTCCACCTCTCGTCGTCTTCGTCGTCGATAAACGGTATGTCTTGTAAATTGTTCTCATTTCTCGTATCGACTGCCGCGTCTTTTAGTATCTTTATGACCGGAACGTTGGGCATAGCTTCCGCTACGTATATTTGCGGTACGCTCGTGCTGGTGTTGTCTGTTTGGATACCGCTATCGGCGAGGCTTCCGTTGATATGTGAACTACCTGCTCCCGTGCTGAGAACCTTTGTCAGTTGATCTGATAGTGTCTCCATCCGATCTTGGATGGAAGTTCTGTACACGTTATCGGCGTACGACGTTCCGGGCTCTTTTATATTCAAATTGGTAGTATCAAATTCAATACGCCTAGGGAAAATATTGACTCGATCCCTGTCGAATACTTTAAGTCTATCTGAAAGCACGGACGGGTACTCGGTCGCTGTTCTCGGATGACGCTGATTCCAAGTCGATATAGTTGTGTCGGTAAAATCGCTCATGCTAGATCTCACTGAAGACCTCGGCGATAGTCTAGACTGCCTAAGATAGTCCGGATTGTAATCTTTGATCGGTCTGCCGATGTAGTTACGTCCTGGATAAGAGACTTCTTCGTTAGAATGTGTATGACGAGATTTTTTTGGACTTGTAAAAGTTTCGATACATTTCAGTTTATTTTCGTCGCCCCGTATCGACATATAGCCGTGCTGTTATCGATGGTACATCACCAACACCGTTAGCACATATATAAAAAACACATCACAGATGTCGACAAAAGAAATAAAACCACGGCAAACGTTATTTGCGCACGCAATAAATTCGCACTCATCTAAATTACGTAAGCATTTTTTTTTTATTCGAAACGTTTTTATAATCTCGAAGTTTCGATACTTTGAAAGTTCGAGAAACATCGAGATAGTTAATTTGAAATAACAGAAACGCGATAAAATTCGAAGATAGATAATTTTTTTCTTTATTCATTCAAACTACTTTATAAGGATGGTAAAAATAAAGGGACGTATCACAATAACGGGCACAAACACCGGGCGGGATACAGGGTCTGTGGGGAATTAGGTGGTAATAGGGGGGGGGAGGTAAAAATAAACTGAAATGTATAATAATATAATACAGATACGAAATAAATGTCTCGCATTCAATGTTAGGATCGGGTTAAAACTACATACTTATAATAATTAAAAAGAAAAAGAAATATACATAATTAGTTAATATTAATATTTTAAGAGAAAAATGTATACTGGAAAATATGTTGACAAAATTTGACTGTTCATTTTTTAACTTAATTTTTTATCTAATATACCAGGTGAAAGTTTAGACAGTAGCAATATTGATGGAAGATACTCTGCACTCGATTCTCGTTATATTTATCGGTTTATTTACCTCGGTATAATTAGTGTGTGAATAATTTGAATAATTCCAATTATTCTTCAATATATACTAATTTAATAATAATTCAAAAATTACACAAATTTCTTTGAATTGCTTGTAAAATTTGCATAAATGTAATGATTCGAATTTCGATTCTGTAATCGAATGATTCGAATAGATTTGTTAACGAATCATTCTTACTTCTTATTTATTTAATTAAAAGTTTCCATCACTTATATTTAAAAACAATAAAATCATCAATTACTTTCTGTGCACAATTTAAGTGCATTATAATAATTTTCTTCTTTTTTTTTTGCTGCAAAGTTAGGATTAAAAACTTTTTATTTATATCAATCCTGACCATTGTCGAGAGATGAATATAAACAACAGCCTTATTTACACAGTACAAATCAAACTGAAATGAAATTTCATCAACATATTTTATAATTAAAAAAAAAATACTGTAAGTAAGCGGTGTTAAACGTACCCAGTGTCTCGAGATCATCTTGTGGACGCATCGGCTTCACAATACTCTTTCTTTTCGATGGTGAGTGTTTCAATGCTGTTGATTATAAACACGAACACTTTAATAATATCCGCATATTGTAATGTTCAAAGAGCATTATTGTGATGGATATTTCTGGAATTTATATATATCTATTTTTTTATATCTATGAATAAGTATTTTTTACAATATATGATCAACAAAAATATCCATTTTAAATAGTAATATTTACAATTTATAAACAAGTTTTAGAATAATTAATTTAATTAAAAACTCCACTCACAATAACACTCAATTGGATTATGCATATTTTCAAAAAAACAATCTTGCTCTATATAAAAAGCGTCGCTTTTAAAATAATCTCGACATATGTCGTATCAGCGTATTGCAAAATAAATTCTTGTAACTATTTCAAAAAGCTTTCATTTTATTTAAAAAAAAGTCAGTACGTAGAAAGTATTAAAAAAACTGCAGTAATCAGTAATAGAAAGTAAATGAAAGAAAAAATTGAGGTGATCATTAGTTAAATGAAAGAAAAAAATGCGTGTTACATTTACTTTGTATTCCTATATGTAACTTTCAAATACTGATAGTCGAGAATCAATGTAATCCCATCCATTTAGTATTATGTTATTATCCCTAAATATTTTGTAAACGATGTAAAATTTATATATGGTTATGTAATTATTTGTACATTATTTTTCATATATGAAATGAAAGATACATTTTGCTTTTTACTTAGCAAGAATTTGTCTGCGTACATTTATAGTACTTTCAAAGACAATTCACATTCCAATCTAATCAATAATTCCATAGAAATCCTAAAGTGTATTTTTATTATATTATAATACGATTTATAAAAAAGTTAGCTGTATAAAAAAATGTATTTGAAATAGACGAAACGCAATCAAGTAAAGAAATGTTGGAATAGATACTAAACAAGAAAGATATCATAAAAAGAAGATCGTGCTTTTTAGTAAAATTAGGCTTTGGATGATGACGTAAACATCTATCTACGAAGAGGGTGATTAGTGAATTCGATAGAGGGAGCCACTGAGCGAATGCAGCTTACGCTACTACAGACCACAAACACTCCAAACCGAAATTGTTATAAACGTTTATTTCAATCTATACTAAAATTATAAAAAAAGACAGTATTTTCTATGTTTGTTTATATGAGTAAAGTAAACTCGGGAACCACTACACCGATTTAATAAATTCCTTCACTAACTGCACTATCGCAAAGATACACCATTATTTCAGATCGATATATTCTATTTATTACTACAATTATGACAATATTTGCAAGCTAAGTCGGAAAAAGTGGTGCCTTTTCAGAGCTTATATGACGTGTGCTGCGTTATTACTTAAACTCGCACGAGAAAAACGTATCGCTTGATAGTGCCTCGTAAAAAAATCTATAAAAAAAGCCTACGAAATATATATCCATCGACTAAGGATACGTAGCAGTAACAATTTTTAACTTTATAAAAATGTTCATGAATGTAAGCAAAACAAATGACGATCAGTTTGATAATTCCACTCTCACGTGTTTCCATAACAATTAAAGAAGCGATCAGCGTAACAGATCTACTCTCGCTTCATACGGGAGCAAGTTTTTGTACATACTGCACCCAGGCAATATATATGAAAGAATAGTCAATATCTTCTTTTACTTTTGAAAGATAGGTATAATACAAACCGTTAAAACGTTATCTAGGGAGTCATTATAAACTATAAATTTCTTTAATATTAATAATAAACGTCTCAAAAACTAGTTTATAAATTTATTATTTTTTTAAAAACTTCTAACAACAAAAAATCGAACTATATCACAGACATAAAGCAAACATGTAGAGAAATTAAAATTTTTTCTAATGCGTATATGTAGTAGTAATGTTAATTGTGGATACTTTTTGTAAACCATTATTTTTCCTTCAATAATCTTCTTCCTATATCCAATAATTATGTATACTTTCTTATACTGAGGGAGAAAATGTCACCCCTTATCGATCACACATACCTTTTATATTGTTGCACGGTGTTTATTTACGAAATTCTGTTATATTGTTTTAGGTATCTGAGACTTGATGTATGGTGATAAATAATGTACTTGGTTATTTCAGATATATTTATTCTATTTTGATCATATAATGGTCCGGACAAGACAGAGTAATATAAACGGCTAACGTCGTAGCGGGCATCCGGACCCTCAATGTGCGGCGTCAGCGCCACACTATCTTCGAAAGTAAAGTTATTTATGAATAGGAAACAATCATCACATCATATTCCTTACCTTCCTATCATACGTGTTAATTACGTGGGACGCCACGCTTAGCGACTTAAATTAGAAATAGTTTAATATATAATTAATTGGACTCTGAACACAAAATCGTCCGTTACCTTAAAATCACTCGTACGTCATCTACAATTTAATTTGAAACTATCGTACAGTCTTTCTTTTTCCACAATATAACGTTGCCTTTTCTACGGGTATTCCTTTGTTTTGTAAACTAATTACTAACTAATTCGGTAAACTAGTCATCCAAGAGAACCAAATATAAACAATAGAAAAATGAAATTTATTGACAACGCATTTTTTAAATTAAGATTTGTTTTACTAGTGATGTTTTTATCTCAAAATAACTAGGATTGAACGTCTACTTTCGAGCTAGTTTTTGCTAGAAATGTCTTTTTTGGGATCAACGAGATGTGCTATTATTCCCTCCTAAATATGAGCCTCTTTTCTGTATGCTTGCGTTTCAAAAACAACTTATATCTTACTAGCGGATCCGACAGACGTTGTCCCGCCCTGATTATAAAAAGATCCTTAGCAAATTATATACCAAAACCTTCCTTATGAATCACTTTACTTTATTGAATCGCATGAAAATTCGTTTAGTAGTTTTTGAGTTTATCGCGAACACACAGACAAACAGACGCGGTAGAGGATTTTGTTTTATACTATGTAATGATAAGGCAAGTAAATAAGTAATATTCCGTGTCTGCACTATACATTTTTTGGAAGAGCCACAGCGAACGAACGCAAGAGACTATATACTATGTGACTCGCAAGTCGCGGTTTGCCGACGACTGTTCTAGATCATGTTAGCTTAAGCCGAATTTTCTATTTATTTATATACACAGTAAGAGTCACAATATTTTCACATTTTTTTTAAACAATATTTCGTATGGTCACAGTTATACATAAATTTTATACTAATTTATACGAAAACTTGTATTCCGTGCCTATATTAAAAACTGCGACGTGCAATAGTGCCGGTTAGGAGGCTTATTACCTTTGGTATATGAACAGTCACTATTTTGTTGAATACAATTATCACTAAATACTACGAGGTTCAAAATAAACAGTTTATAACAATTTCATTTAAAACAATACTCGCATACGATGAACGGACGGATAGAAAAGGACAACAAGACACATCGAAAAACATGCCAAATCTCACAAAATCCGCACACACACGGGGACTTACTTAGACCTCCACAGACGCGAACGAGAATCCGATTACGGACAATTCGTAGGGAAAATAAATAAAGATATTATTTCTATTATAAACAACTAGCAAATTCGGGTCGCCTTCGCGCGGGTTTTCTATGCATTAATTATTTTGCACTCTTTACTTTGTATCTATATATTTAAAAGAACACCTGACTGACTAACTGACTGACGGAAAAATGACGAGTTGCGGTGTAAATATTGATACCCCTTTTTACCCAGCAGAGGTTGTATATCGAAAAATCCTCAATGACTCAATGGACGCCTACAGTATACAGGAATCTGTGTGCAAATTTTCATGATTCTAGTACCAGTAGTTTAGACCGTGTGTTAATATGTAGTCAGTCAGTTCGTCAGTTATCCTTTTATGTTCCGATTTCAAAATAAAAAAATAAATGGTTTAAAAATGCATCGTGCGTAACTTATATTGAATAATATCTTATATACTCAACAAAATATAAAAAAATAATAATAATTGAATTAAAATAACGGTGCAATTACATGCATGACTTTCTCGGAATTATTTATTTAATAATTATATCGAATATGGGGAGGCTAATAGACTAACGTGCAAAGACTCGTTAGTCAGTCGGTCATTGGCTCGATAGTTAGTCAGTCATTGGCTCGATACTTAGTCAGACAATGGTTCGATAGTTAGTCAGTCAGCCAATGGCTCTTTAGTTATTTAATTTGCCTTTCCATCGTCAATATAATGTTTGCTTCATATAAAAATTCGTATAAATGTCAGATAAAAAAGGAAATAATATTAGGATCCAGACACAAGGTACGTTATTCCATTTTTTTTACCATTTAATTTCAAACTAAGCACAGGTTCTATTACCTAGCCGGTTGATATTTGAACACCCAAACACATATTAATAATTATTATCATAATATAAGTCATTCGTAGGCGGGGATCGAACCCGAAGCCTCCTCGGCTCAATAGTAATCTCACTAGCACTGTGTCACGAGGTCTGTAATTTATTCCTGTGTTAATTTTTCATATATTTCTTTGCATAACCACTTAACCTCTCATGCTCACTATACATTAGGATTTGTAAACAAGATGTTTAAAACAAACAGGACACGAAAATTACAGCATGTAGTTACAAAAAAAAATATTTAAAAAAATCTGCATCAGCAATGTAACTGCACCATTATGAAGATTACTAATTAATAACTTCAATAAACTTACAAGGCTTTATATTTGTGTAAGAAATATCGCTGGTAAAGAAATATTCCGTAACTCAAACAAAGTAATAAGGGAACAAATCTAAAAAATCTCGTGGTACTTCTCTAGGTCTAAGACATGCCTAAATAAAAATTTGCTTAAAACGGAAAAGTAATAAAAAAGAAAACTTTTTATTGTAAAAAGAAAACGAAGAAACTAAATATATATCTCTCGAAGGCATTCTAAAAGTTCCCCCGGGTTAAGGTGTTGGTGTTGCCAGTATTTTCTTTTAATTATACCTATATATTATCAATTCACTATTGTAAGTTTCACTAATTTAAAATAATGAAACGAAATTTTAACTAAATTTAATTAAAATTCAATTATTATTCACATTAATAGTTAATCTATACTAATGTTATAAAGCTGTAGGGATTTTTTTTTTTGGTTGGCTGAACGCGCTAATCTCTCTCTAATCTAAATTTCTCAAAAATATTCTCGGGAACAACTGGTCCGATTTGAAAAATTCTTACAGTGTCAAATAGCTCATTTAGTCAGAAAAGCTATAGACTATCAGCATGCTAAAACCAATAGGAGCGGAGCACCAATGAAGAATGTTGTAAAATCGGTGCTTGTTCCTTTTGTGCGTTACCCGAAAGTAACTATTGCACGCGGACAGATTCGCGCGCAGTAACTAGTCGTAAAATAAAAGTCATTCAGTCAATCCACTTCTTCAAGAAGCTGTTTATTAATTTCCATTGGAACGTTCTAGAATTAAAATGAGCAAATCTCTTGATTTAGAATTAGGGCCGCTAAATATCAAATACATGTCTGTATATGTAAGTTTAAGTGCATCACGTCATCAACCAGTGCGCTTATTTGACTAACCATTTTTCACTATATTGTTAAAGAACACTTTATTTCCCATTTGTATAAAAAATGCATAAAAACCTTCAGAATTAGAGAAAGAACTGAGGCAATTTTCATAGTCTTTCAAATACAGTCAAAATCTGTTATAACGACATGGAAGGGACTACTTATATTTAGTCGTAAGAACAGGTGACGTTTTCGAGATACGGCATTCAGCCGGGACCTTTGTTCTGGGTCAATATAACCGGTATGTTGTTCTAAACGATGTCGCCATAAACGGTTTCTCGTAGTCCGGTGCAGCTGTTAAGACCTTGCTAGGTCAATAGCGTAGCCAGTTCGAGAAAAGAAAAAAGTTTATTGGAAAAGTACTCCCCTTCTAGATATCAAATGAATGTTCTATTTATTTCATTCATTCTATATACTTTTCTATACACATGTATACAACATTCTAAGATAATGGGTTAAGTAATTATGCACGCACGCATAACCCGCGTCACTGCTAAAATACTGCCTTCATGTTACAAACCTTATTAAGAAAATCATAAGGCACATCTTCGAGTAACATTTAGACTTTGTTTCATTAAAATCGGTTCAGTCGATCCAAGGTTATAGTAATTTTAATGACGACGTGACTTAAATGTAAGAGAAAAGTAGATAATATCTAATAACTATATTGTGGTCTAAAAAGAAAGAGGATAGCGTCTGTTGTTTTTTTTTTATATTGATTTATATAAATACTCAGAAGAAGCAAAAAGACATGTAATATTTTTTTGGCACATCAATTTGCCAATTTTTTATCTTCAAACATCCGAAAAATTTTTGGCAACCCTATTTATAATACTCGATAAGATTATTATGGACATGACAATTTAGTAATTTTTTTAATGAACTAAGCTAAGTATTTGTCTTTTTCATATTGTATAATTTTATTAGGCAGCCACCAACACCCCGTCCGGGCGTAGTAAAGTAAACAATCACACAATGCACATAAAAGATAATCCCCTACAGTACCTATATAGCTAGTGACGAGGGTTCTGAACTTCCTGTGGTTGCCCTTGATTTCGGGAAGGTCCACTGGCCGGAGAATTCAATTTATTTAGCGACGTCGAATATCGTTCCCGATATTATGTATTTATACGGAACACCGTAGCAGCGTTTTAGGCGATTTGTCAAGTTTTAAATGCAATTTTATTATATAGAAAATCGTGTAAATAGTGTAAATATGAAATGAATACATATAGATGGAACTAAATAAATTTTACTTCAGTCGTGTGATCTAAAGCACTCGTTTTTCTTTAATTAAAATTATTCTGTGTGTTACAAAAGTTTCACTTCTATCGTCTGTTTTTACGACTCATCCTTTTTTTACTATGGCAGTTAACATGCTAACATATGGCATTTAAAACGCATATTTTATACACTTGCAACAATTATTACTAGGATAATTTAAAAAAAAATGAATTAACCAATTTTCCCGCTAGTTTTTATAATCGCCGAAATCGTGTTACCGCGTTCCACATAAATTAGATATATAAACAATATTCGACAAATGACAGATGATATTTGTTTTAATTTATGATTTAAAAATAGTAAGAGCGTTATAAAAAAATTACAAGTTATTAGAATGTTCATAAATGTAATTCGAACAACGTTGCAATATTGTTACGATGTATTAAAAAAACACGCTATTTCTGATAACTGAAGAGATATCTGGAACAAATAGTATCAGACAAAACAGGGCGGTAAGTCATCTATGTGCGGAAGCAGAAAACACATCGAAATCATATGGCTCTGAGTATTATAAACAAACGAGTTCTGAAAACAACACACTTCAGAACTTCATCCTTCCTTAAGATGTCATAAATTAAATAAAAAAAATAGTGCGTGGAGTCCCTCCGCGCGGAACAAGTGAGACTTCGTAATGGTGAAATGAAAATAGGAAGGGGGTAGAAATAGATTTTTAGTGAAATCATATTGTTTCTTTAAGACCAAACTTTATTAACATCGCTTACAATTCACAATTGATCGCATCTTTTAATTATCATTTTCGAGTGGAGAAATATCGGAAATCTATAACATTTACAATGGGATTATGATAACTAAAGTAAGATACGAAATGTTTGATTATTTTTCTCGCTCTGTCTCTTTCTATTCCCTCTCCCCAGAAGCGTTGAACGTTTAACGCAACCTTGTTGGAAGTCGCATTAGAAGTTTCACTTCAATAATTACTTTCTAGACACTTTCACTTTCATAGAGCTACCAATGACAGTTCTAATTTGGATAGCGAAGAGTTTACAAGAACGATAATAGGGAGAAACTAAAAAACCCACAACCAGATAATAGCGCCAGGTATAATTACTAATTATTTAAAACAATATAACAGATTAAATTTCCTCGCTTTGGAAATGACTATTAAATAAGTAAAAATACTATTAGAATTGTAGAAGACCGAGACCCACGCCTTAAAAAAAAATCACATATATATATATATATATATATATATATATATATTTATATACCAATGGATTGGATATTTATAAACACTGTAATAACTTGTAGCCATGTTAATAAAACTATTACACGTTTAACCTGATAAATATGTAGAATAATAAATTTCGGTCCTTCGAGCCGATTAAAAATTAAACGTCCAACATGGGCCGATCACTCGTAATACTACAATACTTGTATCTATGCATAATTAAAACAAAATATCATGATTATAATATGCGAGATACACAACTACACGGCATAAATGAATTTACCTCGATATAAGTCTAAAAGTCCAAATTATATGTCACCGTATACTTTTTTTTAAATAATAAAAATCCTTATAAAGCCTTTTTAAGTCGAATGGAGACAAAGAGAAGGCAACAATCTTGTAGATTTACAATCAAATTTGCTTTTGCTATTATTTTATAATGCGGTATTATACCCTGTAAGTATTCTTGGACTTTTAAATTTACATCGACAATACTTACAAGATATCCCTCAGTTTTACATAAATTAGACACATAATTAGCTTTACATTGAATATTTAAAGAATATAACAATTCAGGGAACAATATTATGTCAATTGTATGTTTCAATAGTATGTTCCGTTTAAATTTCATATTACTCCAATAATGTCATAGTATCAAAAAGATGTTAAATAACAATTGACATACTGTTCATTCCGTGTATTGTTTAGATGTAGAACATTAAGGTATCGATTTTTCGATATGGGATAAAGGCTATACGGGTAATAGCGTAATGAAACGGAAAGAAGATTTGATAGAAGAATACTGCTTCAGTAAGAACATTTACTTCTGAGAGATTAATTTTAATTACCACTGCCGATAGAATTTTTTTTAGAAAAATTTCATAAGCCTTGTTAAAACTAGGCTAGCTAGTCTTTTTGACGGATGCCCCCTCAATCCGCCAGTATCTAAGCAACATATAACTATTTCTTTTTGAACCCCAATATTGAGAATATGCCATCTTACTTCCACAATTTATCTAAAACAATATGGCGTTGCAATATTACTTTACATATGTGTGCGTTGTCGAGCCATTTTTTTTTTGTCAAAATATCACGCGGTTAACCTATCTACAGTTTTTTACTTGATTGAGATATTTTGGACGAATTGACAGAAAACTGTACGTGTAAGTTTTTGATGAAAAATGTTACCATTAATTTGCCATAGTTGAGAATCTAAGAGATTCCAAAAGAGATAGAATGTTGTATAGACACAACGAATATTCTAGAAAATATTGTTTTTATATTTGTCATTACAAAAAAAATACATCTAAAGACCTTGAATGATTTTCTTTTTTCAATTAAATTAAATCTATCGGCATTGGTATTTCTTTTATTTTGTCCTATTCATTAATGGAAGAACTAAACTTTCAATTAAAAATATATCCATTATTAAAAATTAATATCAATAATATATATTATAAGTTTATTAAATTATATATAATCATGTCAAATAAATACTTACACGAAGGTATCTTCTTAAAGACAGTTTTGGCCATGAAATCTAGGAATCTCTGGGCGTAGAAACTAGGTCTGTGAACTGAAACTGTGTCCTGGAATAGTAAAAAAAACAGACTTGAAACATCAATAAATCTATACAAAAACATAAAAACGAACTGTCTGTCTGTAATGTCGAGATAATATTATAGTTTTTTTATACCAATATCGTTTATTTTATTTTTTATATCATTTATATCATTAAAAAGCTATATGTCACAGGAGTACTATTGACTTAATTTGGTACTATTGAATACACTGGAGGAATTACTATTGACCTGCGTCCGTACTATAGACTTTATCGGTGGATGCAAGCACTGTTACTAAACGTCGGTGTTCTGTGCGAAGGTGGTACTACCCCGGGCGAGCCGACCCATGCGTACAGCGTGGCTCTACCACCTTCGTAAATCGAATTTCTAACTAGTCACCTTCGTATCTATTGAAGTTCGACTTAAATTGATTCTACTGTATTAATAAATATATAGCCCACATATTTTTTGTACAATAAATCTAACCCCCATACTATTTCATCCAAGGAGCAAGGTAGAGTAAGATAGAATTACACACTCTTTGAGTTATTAGCATCAAGTTTTCTTAAACGACGTGTTTAACTTAAAATATAACTTACGCCATCGTGAATCATGCTTTTCCACGTGTGTTCCAACTTTTTCCTGAGCCGGTAAGACTGTAGTATGTCTATTACACCGATAAATAGTAGAAGACGTTCTCCGCGCGCGTTCCTTGCAGGAATACCGCCGGGACTTGGGGGAAAAAAAAACAAAAACGACTTCAAAAAATGTACTCCAAACAATTCATCAGACACTTGATCATAGCTAGGTACCTACGTAGCCTTGGAATGTCATAGACCTACCAATATCTCAATCACTTTACATTTCCTATTTGATTACGAGGGGCGGCGGACGAGGGGAGGCAGCTGGTGTGTACCCAGTCTGCCTCTATATAGGTAGGAGCCCGGCGGTGACCTTCCGCGGACCGTTGGGGCGGCTCTACAAGGTTGATTAGCATTGTAGAATGTCTTGCCGCCCCAACAATTACGGTCTGTCGGTACACCGTGGGGTTTTAGTCCATGCGAGTCGGACATAAAAGGGAGGGTGGCGTATCCATAAGGGATTTCCCCCACGTTAATAAAAAAAAAGGTCCCTACGTGTATCATCGAATTCCAAGGTCTTATGCTAATAATGAAACTAAAATGGGAGCCCCTTGAAAATATCCAATAAAAACAGAAATTTCCATTAATAAATACATAAATACACAATACATAAATACACAATAAAAACATAAATTATAAAGTTCTGATGTAACGAAGACTTTTGAAGTCGGTTAATAAAATCCAGTAAACACTACTTATTCGCTGGCTATGATTTTTATTTTTTTCGAACTGACTACGCTTTTGACCAAGCAAGGTCTTGACAGCTTCACCGGACTACTAAGGCGAGCGCTTAAGGCACTCAGCCGATTTTATTCTGACAACTAGCTCAAGGATGCACGGCAGTAGGGTGCTTGGGCTGTTGCCCGACTCATGCAATTCGCGACCTATCTGAGCTGACCTTATTCATACTTATATGAGTTATTGAAACATATATGTGTACCAAGCATACATGCCTCAACAACGTGTCGTGTGTCATATTTCGTGTCGGATAATTTTTTCTAAGCTCTTTCAGTTTGATAAGGGAAAAACATAAAACCCTTCCACTTTCATGTGTAAGCATGTGTTATTATATTTTCTAATACTTTATAGGTATTTCAGCATTCGACCACAAACACATCTGATGTTCAACGACGATTTAGTCCAAAATGCTAAACACGCTGAACTTAGAGGGTGATTGATTCTTAAGTGGAAACGGCTGCAGATACCTTATAGTGGCTTGGTGACATATTTTCAATTTGAGGGTTGATTAGCCCTAACAAGTAGGCATTAGAAGTGGACTTATCACATCACCCTGTAAGATGTAAGAAGCCTATGGCCCTGCAATGGGCCTCTTCTTGAATGAATGTATGGGAGCATTCGACCACAAACACACCTGATGTTCAACGACGATTTAGTCCAAAATGCGAAACACGCTGAACTAAGAGGATAATTGATTCTTAAGTGGAAACGCCTGCAGATACCTTATAGTGGCTTGGTGACATATTTTCAAATTGAGGGTTGATTAGCTAATCAAGTAGGCATTAGAAGTGGACTTATCACATCATCCTGTAAGATGTAAGAAGCCTATGGCCCTGCAATGGGCCTCTTCTTGAAAGAATGTATGGGCATAATAACCACGCCAGCCCACGGCGTATCGGCGATTTTATAAAGTCCAAAAAATCCACAGTTCTCTATTTTCCCCATATACGCTGGTATTATAAGAACATTTTTCAAGTGCAGGTTTCCTCACGATATTTTCCTTCACCATCAGCCGCTATAGTATTACCAATTTAAGTTAGTAAATATACGCGAATTGTCAATCCACCGCTCAAACCACATAAACACCGTAACTTTTTTTACCACTACCACTATGCTATAACTTTATCATGGTGTTTTCCTTTACCTAATGCTCCAGCTCAATGCAGGAATAGAACTTGCTACCTCTAAACCATAGCTTTGAAACATTACTAGATACATATATATATACTCACGGTACATCTTCCTCTTCGTCTATAGGTTCACTTTCAGCTTGTATACTCTCCATTGCCGTGGAGTGCGCCACCAGTCTCTGCCTATTTATAGACCTGTATTATAAATAAAAATACACTTACCTACACACATTCGAAGTATTTTATACTCTAGTAATTACCGGCGACTTTGTTTGCTTTAATTACAATATAAAATTTAACAAGCAGAAATATTAAAACAGGGATAAAATTCAAAAAAGTCCAACGGCAAACCACTTTCTTATTCACAGGTGTTATATTTTAATATTACATTGCAATCCAAATGCAAAATATAGTATATAATTTTTTTATTATTAATCGAGTTGTAAACATTTTCTAAAAATAAAAAAAAAAAAACAAAACAAACTTTTATACGCCCTTCTTGTTATACTAATACAAATAAAATAAGTTAATACCACTTTACTGTTAAAATCCATGAAAGCGTCCAGGCTAGTTTATACTAAACGATTAAATACAGTCCAAATCTTCTATATATATATAAAAGAGAAAAATTGTTGCACATGTCTAGGAATAAGTAATAGAATACATTTCAATCATTTTTAGAAATGTCTGTCCGTTTGTATTAACACGCATCACTGCTAAAGTATTGGGTTCACAATAAAACCTCAACAAGCAATCGTAAAGCACATCATAGGGAGTAACTTAGTCTATGTTTCATTAAAATCGGTTCACTCTGTCAAAAGTTATTATAGTTTCAATGACGACGCGGCGTAGGTACGAGAGAAAAGTAGACAAGTAAATGGACTTAATACATTCGGATGAATTTATTAATCACTGTTTTTTCACAAAGTAGCGGGTACGGCTAGTCTTTTTTTTTTTAACTTTATTTTTGGCAATCAATCTTCTAGATTATTACTGCCATTGTCAAGTAATTAATAGTATTTCAAGTTCTTCTTCCATTCCATTTTGGCAACTAGTCTTCTAGTAGACCTTCAATGCCATTGTCAAGTGAGTATCGATATTACAAGTTTCTTGATATAATTTCAATGAACTAACAAGATGGTGGCCAACTTGTTAGAACTTTCCATGGAATTTTTGTCGCATCTCAGAATTCATGGTCCGTGGTATTATTTTCCAGTCACTTCACTTATGCACAATAAACAAACTATATTACATAAAATACCACCAATTTTACACAATATAGAGTCAAGTAACACAAGATTATGAATAAAAAATAAAAATCACTACATGACAGACCGAGATCCCGCCAAAAACTCCACGGCTAGTCTTCTTTCAGTGTTAGATAGCTCATATATCGAGGAAGGCTATAGGCTATATATATATAAAGCTAGTTTGTAGTATAAACGGCCTGATGGATTTTAACATGTTTTTTATGTCATAGGTAGGTATTTATGTCATGGACACTAACAACACCAGGGGAATCGCAAGTGCGTTGCCATCCTGTGTTTGGGGGGAGGGGAAGGGGCCCACCGGCGCTCTCACTGACCGAACGAAACGCAACAATGCAAGCACTGTTACTTCACGTCGGTGTTTCTATGAGAGGGTGGTACTACCCCGGGCGGGCCGACCCATTCATGCTGAAACCAGTAATAGCTCCAGCGTGGCTCTACCACCGTCAAAAGATGAGACGCTTTTAGATTCATCTTAACAAGGCTGTATATAAATATGATTTCTGTGAATAAAAAAAAAATGTTTGCACATTGGACATTTTTGTTTATCGCTATTGACTTTATTTTTATAAATAAAAAATAATAAACTTCTTTTAAATACCTCTAAATTATAAGACGACGGAAAATAAATTAAGCTAATTAATACCATTCCTTTGCCATTCGTATAATTAACACCAACATCAATTAATACATACAATATTAAAGTAATTAGTCACAAATGTATGCCGTTAAGGTAGGAGTTAAACTATTTTATTTATATCATGCAAATATGAGTTAGTTATGAAATTACTTTATGTAGGGCAAATTTGAAGGCACATTTCGTCAATGACAAACTAAAATTTCAAATACACAATACAAGGGTGTAGACATAAAAATGCCTTCAAAATTTTGCAACACTATTAGAACCACGTGACGTAATGATAGTTAGAGAGGAACAGGCGATTCGAAATATCCTATATATTAGAGAGGGACAGGCAACATTTAAAAATGTATATAGATTTCTACAGATATCGTACTGTGTCCTCTTTACTTGCGTCCCGAAATCCTCCTTGCCTTGTTCAGATCTGAAATATTTTTTTATATATATATATATACCAGGTGTTAGGTTATTCGCTTACAGTATTCTAAGAGATGATAGTTCATGGTCACATTATACATATAAATTAATAATATCAAAACAAATACTAATAAAAAACAAAGAGAACCAAAGTAAAAATTTGTTCTAAAACTTTCAATAGTACAAACACAAACGTAATAAACCTTGGTGCAATGACCGTTGCTGAAAAACCTTCGATAATAACATGGGCAATAAACCCTTTTGTTTTGTTCACGCCGTTCCCATCTTCACTTTCAAGTGAAAGTGAAATAACTCGACGGTCATTGACACTGTGTTTTAACATAGAAGCGTAGAGAATTGCGTATAATTTTTGTATTTTTCTAGATAATTAGGTCAAATATTAAGCACCTATCTTTTAATTGAAATATTACTACTGCCTAAACTTTCAGCCTGTATATTTTTAATAGAATAAACTATAAATTAAACAACGACTTATGAAGATATAATAAGACTTGTGAACTGTATTATTCATTTGGAATTTTTAAGGTTGAAGGTACAGTTCACTAGTAAGAAACAGGTAAATCGATATATCTTGAATGCTAAAAAATAAAAATAAAATATAGCAAGGTCAAATCAAAAATAAAAGTTTTAACCCATATTTTGAACTAAAGCGATTGTTGTTACCAAACCGAGCTTATCGAATAGAGACTCCCTTAAAATAAACAAACGCTTCTATAGTACGGTGTCTATATACATATGCTTAATTTGTGTATAATCTATAAAGCAATAAAATAACTTTAAAGGAGCAATTATTATTTATAATACAGGCATATATCAATTTATTTCGTGTATATCAGGAACGGCTCTAACGATTTGGATGACAATTTGTATTTAGATAAAGTTTTGCTTTCTAAATTTATTTCTATATTTGTATTACCTGAAAAAACTTAATTTTATATTTTAAAAAATAAATTAGAGGATATTTATTTGATAGAGCGCAATGTCGTAGAATTTTGTAGTACTTGCACTGTTACCAATAGATGGTAAACTATTATTACTTCAAAATCTCATGAGATGGCGCTATATCACATCATTTAAATATGTTCGGAAACATCGAAAACAGAAAACTCTAAAGTTGAAAAACCTAACAAGAGTAATAAAATCGCGATAGTAATATGTCAAAAGAAACTAGCCAAATCAGCATTATTTGATTTCCTGAATTATGTAACTTAGGAGGTTTCAATTGTTAAATAATAATATTATAAATATTTCAAAAACTAAGATGCATATTAACGGATCCTTAAATAAACCATACAATAACACTAGTGAAATGAATATGACAACATTACTTTGGAATTTGACATTTGAAATGTCATTAATGTCACATTAGTAACTGTCAATTCACTCTATGGAATTTAAAACTGAAGTATTTATGTTGGGTAATAAAGAACATTTAGGTTTGTTTACCATTTCATTAACTTGATGATTTTTAAGGCCCAATTCTCATAATGGTGGATTATATTTTTTCATTCACCGTAAATTGTAAATATCGTGGGTAAGTAAAACAAAAAGTTCGTACAAATGAAAACATAGGTTAAAAATAAATTTTACATAAAAAATATAATTTTACAATACGTAATTTGTTATTTTTCAAATTTAGTTGCCAATAGCCTGTTGAATCTGTACCTCATGAGGTAAACCTTTATGGTTTTGGACAATCAACCAAATGGGGTCAAAAATGGATAAAGAGCGACCTCAAAGACGGATCATTTTGGAAGAGTCGAGACATCTTTATACGTCGAACTTACCTGGTTCTATTAAGACCACTTTTCTTCGGTTCACCTTCGGGTTCGTCCCCATCGCTTGCTCCCGAATCGGCACGATTTCTGGCTTCTGCCTTCTCCCTTTGGGCCTCGTCTAAATTGTGTATACCGACGAGGAGAGAGTAGTCCATGATCTGTTGGGAAAAAAATCTTTAGTCGTAACTAATAATATTGGTGGTCGCCTAGTGGTCGAGTGCTTGAACATAGAAAAAAATAGTTTTGTGCACTTCTCCTCCATATAAGCTTTAACTATTTCAAATATCATGTTATCCGTTCGCGCAATTCGCTTTAAAAGTGATACACAATTTTCGCTTCACGTATGAATATATAGAAGGGTGTTTTTGGCGGGATCTTGGAATGTAATTTAGTGGCATGAATGGCAAAAATTCATAGGCATACATTCTAGAGGATGTAGGTAAGCTAAATAGTTTCTAGATTTCGAAAGATCTGGGGTTATAGGGGCATGGTCTGTGGCGATAAATTGGAGAAAATAATCAACACCAGGAATCGAGTTTTTGGTAGGGATTTTAGAATATCATGTAGTGGATTTCATATTTTATTAATAATATTGTGTTATCAAGAATATCAATCAATTACTGAGTCTACAGTAAGAAATTGCAATTTCTAAGGGTTATAAATCGCAGATGGAGATACATAAAAGACTAGACATTCCGATGAAGCTGTGGGGGAAATAACTTATAGTTAGTTCGAAAAACCAAACGGATAGTCACTTGACAATAGATTTAAAACAAGATGGTGTTCTAGATTTAACAAAGCATGACACAGAAACAACCCATTAATATTCCATGTTTTTATACATATAATAAGACAGTAAACGTGTCTGTATTTTTGTTGCAGGAATAAATAATAAAATGCATGTCAACAATTTTTAGAAATGTGTCTCTCTGTCTGTTTGTATGGACAGGCATCACTGCTAAAATACTGCATTCACGTTAGAACCTCAGCAAGGAAATCATAAAGCATATCCTCGAATAACATTTATCCTTCGTTACATTCATCATCATCATCAGCCTGTAAGAGACCCACTGCAGGGCCATAGGCGAAGAAGCCTTACATTAAAATCGGTTAACTTTATCATAATTTATTATTTTTTGAAGTGAAACTTCTTTAGGCGCATAAGGGTAAATTTTTTACAGATACGTTACGTCACGCAGGTATGCAACGGAAGTGACGTCATTTGCAGTAAACGCAGATTAAATAAATAAAAAAACTTTTTATTCTTTTGAAGTGAAACTTCTTTAGGCGCATGAGGGTACATTTCTTACAGATGTAACGTCACGTAGGTATGCAACGGAAGTGACGTCATTTGCAGTAATCGCAGATTTTTCATCTATTTTTCAAGTCTCGGAATTCTAAAGTTTTAGTTTTGTATAAATATAAACAAGACTTATAAATTAGTTCGCCAAAAAAAGTTTCACTTCTGACATGTGTACTTTGTACGCACGCACTTTTTTTTATGTCCAAAGCAGGCAAACGAACAGGTGGGTAACCTGATGTTAAATGATCACCACCGTCCATAGACACTAGCAACACCAGGGGAGTCGCAAGTGCGTTGCCAGCCTGTGTATGGGGTAGGCAAAGGAGAAAGGGGAAGGTAAAGGGGGGAAGGAGGTGGGCCACCAGCGCTCTCAGTGACCGAACGAAACGCAACAATGCAAGCACTGTTACTTCACATCGGTGTGTCTGTGGGTCGGGTGGTAGTACCCCGGGGGAGCCGACCCAGTCATGCTGAAAGTAATAATGGCTATAGCGTGGCTCTACCACCTTCACAAACTTTTTAATGTCGACACGACTTTAGTACGAGGGAAAAATAGATAAGTAATACGACTTAACCCTTAAATGCATATGTTGTTGCCAATAGTCTACATTATATTTCCACTTAATTTTAATTAGCTAGTGGTAGAGCCACGCTGAAACTTTAATGGTGGTAGAACCACGCTGAAACTATTACTGGTTTCAGCATAAATGGGTCGGCTCGCCGGGGTAGTACCAACCTCTCGCAGGAAACCCACGTGAACTAACAGTGCTCGCATTGTTGCGTTGCGTTCGGTTAGTGAGAGCACCGGAGGCACCCCTCCCCTCCCCTCTCCTCACCCTCAAAAGGGTGGCAACGCACTTACAACTCCTCTGGTGTTGTTAGTGTCCATGGACGGTGGTGATCACATCAGGTGACCCACCTGTTCGTTTGCATCCTATGATATAAAAATACAAAACTCAAAAGTTTGAGTGTGAATGTCAGTTAAAACCATAGATACATTCGCCTTACGTGTGAAAGAAAAAGTTGACGTTACTTTTGCATGTTTTTTTGTTTTAAAATTCCTATCAAAATTATAAAATGGTGCATTTAAAGGTTAATTAATACATTCAGATGATTTTATGTGTCACTTGTTTTGAACTGAAGTTAGTTTAAAATATTGACGGACGAATCACGTACCTTAAAACTCTCCAAGACTCGGCAATCTCTCTGCATAGTCCTTATTAATGCATTGTAGGTATCGGCTTCTAGGAATATTCCTTCGCTGTGGTGTTCCATAAAATCTAGGTCTTTGTACGTGGGTGATCTTTTCTGTCTTTCCGATTTGCTTGCCTGTAAATAAGTTTCAATTATATATAGCCTACCACTTTAGCAAACAGTCTTTTACAAAATATTTTCCAGAAAGTATTAAAACTTTGTTGCAACTTTGTGTATTGTAATGTATTGCCAGAAATTGGTATAAATGCGAGTTTTATGTGTGTTTCTTACTGCTAATTTGAATGTTGTTTCTAAAGCGTTTTTTATTGCTAGCTCGAGTATTATTGCTAAAGATTTTTTTTTATTTTTTTGCTTAGTCGATTAATTTTGCTAACCCTCGTTTATTTCTAATGCGAATGGTGTTGCTATAGTGTATCTCGTTGTTAGAGTCGAATATTGTTGCTAACTTACATATTTTCTCTATATATCTCGTTATTAACACGTGATATACTGCACATGGACCTAATTCTTAAGTACCTACTAGGCAACTCAATTACAGTCCCTGGCCACATGGCCATGAAGAGAAGTGACTAAAGTGGTGATTACAAACAAAACTCAGCTCCTAGAAAAGATTATTCATGTTTGGAATCATCATCCTCAAATGCAGAACACAGTACAGTCTTGCATCGATGGCATGCCGCGTAGAATTAAAGCTCTCATAGCTCTCAACAATATATTAAGTTTTCATTACATTTTCTTCATATTAATAAATACATATTTTTTCTATAATGACGATGTTTTATTAGTCTTACAGATATACTTACGTTATTAATAATATAGTAAATATACACTGTATCTCATAAAAGCAATACATCTGTACAGTATCACCTGATAATTAACGTTTTATATAAGATCTTATGGTGTGTCTAATAATATTATTATTAACTTTCGAACAAAAATGAAGAAAACGTAATGAAAACTTAATATATTGTTGAGTGCTATGAGAGCTTTAATTCTACGCGGCATGCCATCGATGCAAGACTGTACTGTGTTCTGCATTTGAGGATGATGATTCCAAACATGAATAATATTTTCTAGGAGCTGAGTTTTGTTTGTAATCACCACTTTAGTCACTTCTCTTTTCATGGATAAATTCATTCAAATTTCAATTCAAATTCATCTCTTGAATAAAAGTTCATTAAATAAATACTAATCAACCTTTAAATATAACACAACTGTTTATAAACTTCGTCGAAAACAAGTATTTTGTAAAAAAAAAAAACAACGGTGCGTCTAATAATCTGGCCAGGGACTGTAGTTGCCTGTTAATTTAAAACTATTTTAATAATCCACCTCAAAAACATGAATAAATAACATAATCACAAACCTTTCGTTTATACGTTGAACCCTTAAGGTCATATTTCTGATGAAGTGTCACCGACGAGGGCAGCAGATTGTTCATGGCGACCAGTCGTACGTTCTTACTATTACACTGGTAACAATATAAACCGAAAAACTTTGGCAATAACGTGCGGGGGTTCTGTAAACAAAATATTAACATGTAACCCCTATTGGCAATGCGGTAGGGAATCGTATAGTACCCAGCTTTCGATTTGGCATGTCGGGAAGCAGACCGAGATAATCGTCTAAATACGGCTTCGTACGGCGTTGTCATTGTCTATCACTGTCATTGCACTTTTATCTTTTTTTTTTTTTTAACGTGGGGAAATCCCTTATGGATACGCCACCCTCCCGGGGGAGAGGGTGGGTTATGTCCGAGTCGCACGGACTAAAACCCCACGGTGTACGTCTGCCGCTATAGTTGGGGCGGCACGAGATCTCTATAGACTTCATCGTGCCGCCCCAGCGGTTGGCCCAGTAGCAAAAGCGCCGCCTCCGGGCCCCGTCTTGTTAGGAGACAGCCGGGTACACACCGGCCGTCTCCTCCTTCCGCCGGACCTGTGCAATGGGAAGATGGGTCCCCCGACCCATCCTCCCCGGTCCAGCTATGGTGGGAGGAGGCGATCAAACTGCCGCCTCCTCCTGCCTGTCCTCCGTTGGCGGAGAGGGTCACTTTGAGGATCTTGCTCACGAACCCTCTCCGCCGCCTCCTTCTGCGAGACGACTTCCTCGCAGAAGGCGGCCATTGCGTTCCACACTTCCTCACTGCCGAGCATGGCCGCAACCACGCTCGGCAGTGACAGATCTTGCCCTACCGCCGCAGCCAGAGTGCGACGTTGCTCCTCCCACGCAGCACACTCAGACAGAGTGTGCTGCGCGGTGTCCGGGTCAACGCCGCACTGATGACATACGGCAGTCGGCTCCCTGCGTGCTATCCGGTACAGGTACCAACCGAAGCAACCATGTCCGGTCAGGACCTGCACCAGTCGGAACGTCAGGGAGCCCCATCCTCTATTAAGCCAATCCGGCAGGACCGGGCGGACGGCGTCGATCGTGTATCGACCGTACCGCGCGTCCGCCAGGTCCCACCTCCACCTTTCCACCATTTCATCCCTCTTCTCTCTTCTTCTTTCCTCTATTTCTCTGGGAGCTAGAGGCTCCCCCATCCGTTTCTTAACCGCCGTATATTGATATACGGCGGCAAGAACCTCCGCCTCTAGCTCCCAGGGAAGGGAGCCGGCCAGTACCATGGCCGCCCCCGAGAACACCGTGCGGTATCCCCGTAATCATTGCACTACGCGATAGAGAGAAAACGCTTTACAAAACCGAATTAATCTAAAAAGACGTATAATCATGTTCGTTGCTTCTTAAGCGATGATATTAAAACTAAAAAACTGTAATTACGTTGTTACCTAGATGATATTTTGACAAAACAAATGGTAAAATAAAACATACATGCGTAAAGTAATATTGTAACGCCGCACTGTCTTAGATAAAATGTGGAAGTAAGATGGCATATTCTCAATATCGGTGGTGAAAAAGGAATAGTTATATGTTGCTTAGATACGGGCGGATTGACAGGGCAGCCGTCAAATTGAAGCTAGGTAGCCAAGTATTAACAGGCGCTGTGAAAGCGCTTATGACATATCTACAGATTTTTAGTTATAACATCATTGTTCTTAATAGAGTAATCGAATAGCATCGAAGTCCTCCCTTATCAAACTGAAATAGTTAGAATATTATCCGATACGAAATATATGTAAGAGTTGTTGAGGTATGTATGCTTGGTACACATATATGGTTCAACAACTCATATACGTATGAATAGTTAGCTTAGCTTAGTTTAGCTCAGATAGGTCGCGAATTGCATGTATCAGGCAAGCCGAGGTGCGCGGTGCACCCTTGAGCTAGTTGTCAAATAAAATCGGCTGAGTGCCTTAAGCGCTCGCCTTAGTAGTCCAGTGAAGCTGTTAAGACCTTAAGACCTAAAAGAGATATATATGTGTACCAAGCATATATTATACCTCAATAACTCTTATATATATTTCGTGTCGGAGAATTTTTTTCTGAACGAACTAACGCAGTTCGATAAGGGAAAAAATAAAACCCTTCTAATTTCATGTGTACGCGTGTGCAGTAGGTATTCATCGATTCATAACAACACGTTATCACGTCAAAAGTATTTTGATGCATTCATTTCCTTTGCTTTTTATTACAGGAATCGGACAGAATTTAAAGTTTTGTAAACATGAACATTTTAATGCCCTACACGTCCGACGCGACGTGCTAGATCAAATACCGGATACTGCAGTTGTGACTTTGCGATACTATAAAAAAAAAAAACGCTTTTACAAATATAATGATGACATGTTTAATTAACAATTACGTGATATTATTTATAAGTGGGTTGAATAATCAATAACATTACGCCGGTTAACTGATAAGATAGCAGTTTGACTTTTGTATGCACGAACGTACAGATCATGCTACATTACTCCACACATGTCGATGTTTGTAAACACAGACTGTATCATTGGCGATGCGTAATGTAACACTAAATTGCATACGAATTCATGATTCATATAAAATTAGTATCTCGTCTCTTTCAACGCGTGTGATTTGTTCGCGCGAAGCGACATGGCGACATTTTGTATGTCTTCAGTCGCGTAAAGAAAAAAAAACATTAACTCAAAGGTATTTGTAATTAATAATCGATTAAATTAGAACTATTATGTGTCGTGATTAAAAGCAATTATTTAACGAATTAACGACGCACGTATATCTGTATTGAATTCTCTGAATACCTTTTAGGTTATGTTAAATTTTCGAGCATACAACGGTTTTTTTTTTTTTCAAACTGACTACACCATTGTCTTAGAATGTATAAGCGTGTATGGAGGTGACATGTGTAATGTTCTCGCAGTGATGTAAGATTTTGTGTCACTGTATCGTGCGAGCAGCGCACTCAAGGGCTTCACGCCGAGGGAACGGACCGAGGCTTGATCCGCTGCCGAGGGGATGCCTAATTTGGTGTGCGGGAGCGAAATCGACCCCCAGACCACGGCTACGTGATCTGTGGTTACGCGGTCGTGGGCGTGAACACGCTCTGTTTGCAGAGACAAGCTGTTACTGATCGTTCAGCATACAACGGTAGATATTGCTATCTGTTTGGCTAATTCTTTTTTAATTATATTTGTGATTGGACAAGGTTTGTATGAGAGAAAATGTTTGAATAACTTTATAAGTTCACCCCATCACCGATCAGGAATTTGCTCCTGATTGATAGATGCATGTAATCCTGACATTGTCTGAATCTAGCTTTATATAATCATCATCAAAATAAAAGATTCCAAATTCTTGGATGATTTTCAACAGACTGATATTCGACAGCAAATGGCTGTACAATAAAAATGCAAATCGTAGTTTCATATGTCTAGTTTTTGGATTCGCCCATGTAGAAATTTTCGGATCATTGTTTTCAGAGGATTATTTAGAAAAACCATAGCTTCTTTTTGCAAATTTTTGATCATCTTAGAAACCGACTTAAAACATTTTCTTTTTATCTAACCATAATCCTCTTTTTTTGGAAATTGAATTCCCTTTAGTTTTCACATCAGGTCTCGGTACGATGATTTCGCGTAGAGTTATCATCGTTCATAGCAAAAGAACCCTTTTAAACTCCACAGTCAATAACTTGAGAAATGATTATCGTACAGGAAATTGATGCAGGGTTTTACAGACTGCAAAACATCTCCTATAAGAAGCCATAAGAGCTTTCGATATATTTTTTTTTTCGAAACGACAATTTTGATTGAAAAAAGGATAAAACATTGCATATTTAAGGATATTTGTATAAATTGGTGTAACTTTGCATATAATGGATGAACAAAGGAGATCGTTAGTAATTTCTCAACTTCAGTCAAACCTGAACAAATCCTAAAAAAGTTTCAAAATCAAAATCACTTTATCCAATTTAGGCCCTAAGAAGGCTCTCATGAACGTCAAAACTACCACCGGTTCGGAAAACAACCCAGTCATCGAGAAGAACCGGCAAGGTTTAAAGCCTCACACCCATCGTAGCAGCTACTTCCACGTGACTGTAACCCTTTCGACGGAGGTAATTTTCGTGACTAGTGTAGCATATTCGGAGTAGCAAGGACTATATAATAACGGCGGAGAGGAACGAGGAAGATGACCTGATGATATGGCCCTCTCCGCCAAAGGAGAGCAGGAAGGAGGCGGAGGCGGAACGCTCGCCCCCTCCCATAACCGAGCCGAGCCTGAGGGGATGGGTCGGTGGACCAATCTCCTCATTGCACAGGTGAGACTGACAACTGGTTGTATACCCAGTAGTCTCTCTATAGTAGGACGAAGCCTGGCGTGCGCTCGCCAGGCTGCCGCAGGGGTGGTTTCTCAGGAAGACAGCAGGTTCGATCCCTGGCCGCCCCTACCATGCGGCGAACGGTACACCGTGGGGTTTTAGTCCGTGCCAGTCGGACATAACCCACTCTCTGCCCCGAGAGGGTGGCGTATCCAAAAAAGATTTCGCCACGTAAATAAAAAAAAAAGAAGTGATTATATAATAAATAGGAGAATGAACTTTACCTGATCGAGATTTAAGTAGTATCCTGGTAGTAGTTTCTGGAGGAATTCACCCTCTTTATGCTGTACCGTCTTTATTATAAACTCGTCGTCGTTCGTCAAATAGAATATACTACCGGACGCTCCGGGGTTGCTTAGTTCGCGTAATGGCGCGCTGCACATTGACATCTGAAAGAGAGAGAAAGAAATACTTTATTCATAACGCATTACATAAAATATAAGTATACAAGAATGGATAAAGATATGCCTATCTGAGCATTATGAAACGGTGTCCAGCTCATGTTATGCTAGTGTTATGAGAAACACTAAGCGCTGATTTTCAGCTGGTACCCAATGCAAGTCACGGTACGTACAAATTAAAAATATGAATTAAAATTATAAAATATCTATAGTAATATATAAAGCTGAAGAGTTTGTTTGTTTGGTTGAACGCGATAATATCAGGAACTACTGGTCCGCTTGAAAAATTCTTTCAGTGTTCGATAAGTCATTTATCGAGAGAGGCTATAGGCTATATCATCACGCTAAGACCAATACGAACGGAGTACCAGTGAAGAATGTTTCAATTGGGGTTTTTTATTCTTACGAAAGCTTCCGCTGCGTGGTGCGTTAGCCCAAAGCAACTATTTCACGCGAACGAAGTTGCGGCCAGAAGATAGTATACACATAAAATTTGAATTTCATAAAAAAAACTGAAAATTTCAACAACTACAAAACTTAATACACGGTGTATAAAATCTGAAGATCTTAAAAAACCTAAAAGTCTTATATGAACGACTCAAATTGGACTTTGTTCATTTAGGGCTTATCTAAGCTCGTCTGGCTAGCTACCACCCTCGAGTGTGTTCCGCCAGCTGCATTGGATTTTTATTTTATGTCATATGTGGCAAACGAATAGGTGGGTCACCTGATGTCAAGTGATCACCACCGTCCATGGACACTAACAACGCCAGAGGAGTCGCAAGTACGTTGCCACTCTTGGGAGGAAGGGTTAGGGGAAGGAGAGGGAGAGGAGAGAGGAATGGAGGTGGGCCTCTGGCGTTCTCACTGACCGAACGAAACGCAACAATGCAAACACTGTTACTTCACGTCGGTTTTATATGAGAGGGTGGTAGGTGGTAGGCGGAACGTGACAATGAGTTATGTGCGTGCAGCCGGACAGAGTTGACTTATAAGACGTTATAAAAAAAAACTATGTATTAAAATTCAATCTACTTATAATTTTTTTAGGAAATCCGAGTTTTAAAAAAATATTTCTTTTACTCCGATTCTAAGTATAATAGATTAAAAGTTTGCTTATTAAATTATCTCTAATCCTTCCATCAACACGTCCGAACGTTAAAAAAACACTGTTTCGTACACAGAGAGGTAATTAAGAACAAACATCATTTAAGGAAATACAGTTTTTGTAAATTCCCGCGTACAAATGAGAACAAACATTGCAAAGTGTTACGCAAACGTTTCAAACTATTTGGACTGATCTCTGAACACGTATGCGTTATCTGTGACAGGAAAAAGAACATGACGAACGGCCTTTGATTAAAAAAAATACTGTTAGTTATGGCTATTTCATGCGGTCAGTTTATATACCTATCGACATTTTGCACTATCACTATACATTATAAAGTAAATTTTCAAAAAAAAGTATTAACCGACTTCAATATGAATCAAAAACCCATAAGGCACTAAAAAGCGGAAAATAAATAGTTTATCAAAAATAAAACATATGAATATGTGTGCTACCTAGAGATGTACTGGAAGATTAAAATGGGACCACACTGAAAGTACCAGCTTTCAAATAAAAAAAGAATAATCAAAATCGGTTCACCCAGTCCAAAGTTATGAGGTAACAAATATAAAAAAAAAAAAAAATACAGACGAATTGATAACCTCCTCCTTTTTTTGAAGTCGGTTAATAAAACAAAGATCTCTGCCACGTCTGTCTGTCTGTTCGCGATAGACCCAGACTCTATTGAACAGATTTTTATACGGTTTTCACCGGTAGATAATGTGATTCATGAGGGAGGTTTAGCTATATAATTTGTCAAAGTTTTTTGAAGTTATACTTCTTTCGGCCCGTTAGGGAAAAATGATGGGAGTAAATTTTCACGATGCGCGCGCACACATTCACGATAAACCGACACCCTGAAGTTAACAATAGTCAACATTTTGTTTCTTTGTATTTGTTGTTTGTATTTCTTTTTATTAAAACTTTCAATGTACTAAATACCTTTTTTCTATTGATAGTGCGTTTTTTTCTACAAACGTATATAGAATAAGGCGAAAAGTAAAATTTTTGAAAAGATTTTTATCTTGTTACGCCAAAGAAGTAATAAAATAACGTAAATAACGCGTGTACATAAGTACACACAACTTTTTTTTATATCAGGGCGGAACAACGTTCGCCGGACCCCCTAGTTAAAAGTATATATTTAAGTAAAAGTTTTATACAAATGTATAGCCTCATTTCTTTAAACCATTCATACTGTAGTAAATATGTATGAAAATTGTAGCTATTTTAAAATAACTGAATCACAGTGAAATTATCTTTTTATTAATACTATTTCGCAGGTGATAAAGAAAACCGGCTACACTTTACGTGACAATTATTGACACCGTAGCTAAATTTCTTTTCGACTGCTACTTGTTTTTCTGATGAACGGACTTCTTAGCTATAAACCTCGTATTGGCGATAAATACTAATAGTAACACATGCGAGGAATTATCAGGTAAACGACATTTTTCCAAGGTGTAACCACAACAATATACAGACATATATACTTTCAATGTATTAAATACCTTTTTTCTATTGTTAGTGTCGTTTTTTCTACAAACGTAGAATAAGGCGAAAGAAAATTTCTTTGAAAAGATTTTTATCTTGTTATTCCAAAGAGGTATAACGTCTAACACGTGTATATAATAAGTACACACACACTTTTCTTGTACATTTTTTGTTCTAGACAAAATATTCAAGTTCTCACGTGTATAAATAATTAAGTATACTAGTGGGTGCCCAGTGGTCAACCTCCTTCACAACCTATTTTGAAGTACTTTATTGACAGATGTCAAAATGTCTTTTTTATTTACATGTGTGCATATGTCGTGTAAAATTGAAGCAGCAGTGTGAGTAATGCATATTTTAATTAATTTAATGTACTTCTAATACATTTTATATAAAATAAATAGCTTTCTGCACTTCTCCTCCATATAAACTTTAACTATGCCAAGTTTCACGTTCATCCGTTCACGCAATAATTCCTTTAAAAAGGGGTACAAAGTTTAGGCTTCACGTATTAATATATACGATGATGATAACTGACAAAGAAATCTATATTGTAAAGTTCATTATTCTTATATGTAAAAGCAAATATTCGGAATTAAATCTAATAGTTTGCATAATACTCGCAGACGACGCGACGTACACATGAATTCATTTAAAACATGTATGTATCAGTGGTGATGATTAGTTTTGAACAACTATTTTTCTTTTTGCTTCTCCAACAAAATATTGTTTTATATATACTGAAAAAAAATCCCCGAAATGTTGAGCTCTTTATTCTAATTTCAACAATACTTTTTTTTTGTCAACCAATCTTTTAGATTATTACTGCCATTGTCGAGTAGTCAATAGTATAGTATATAAGTTCTTCTTTCATTCCATTTTTGATAACCAGTCTTCTAGTAGACTATTACTGCCATTGTCAAATGAGTATCTATATTACAAGTTTCTTGATATAATTTCAATGAACTAACAAGATGGTGGCCATCCTGTTAGAACTTTCCATGGAGTTTTTGTGGCATCTCAGAACTCATGGTCCGTGGTATTATATTCCATTCACTTCACTTATGCACAATAAACAAAGTATATTACATAAAACACCACCAATTTTACACAATACAGAGTCAAGTAACACAAGATTATGAATAAAATATAAAATCCACTACATGACAGACCAAAATCCCGCCAAAATCTCCAAACAACACTTTTCATTATGAATTTTTTTCAACTAGCCATGACTAGTGAATGTCCATAGATTATACATATATGTACCTATATACCTATATATAGATTACAAATACTTGACAAAGCTTTTATACAAATCCGATAAACAGCTTAACCGGTTTTATTTTCAACATGGGTGATGAACATTTTGAATTCACCATTTTCTTTTTATTTCATTTTCGTGGAGGTGCTGTTTCTTATTCAACTTCCAAGACGTGACTTAAACAAACAGTACAAGCTGAATAAAAGCTTGTATTTTATATGTAAACTAGCGGGCCAGGCGGACGTTATCCTTTTTTTTTTATCATAGGAGGCAAACGAACAGACGGGCCACCTGATGGTAAGTGATCACCGCCGTCCATAGACACTAGCAACACCAGGGGAGTTACAAGTGCGTTGCCAGCCTGTGTTTGGGGGGAAGGGGGAAGGGGGTGGGCCTCCGGCGCTCTCACTGACCGTTCGAAATGCAACAATGCAAACACTGTTAATTCACATCGGTTTTCTGTGAGAGAGTGGTACTAACCCGGGCGAGCCGACCCATTCATGCTGAAACCAGTATTAGCTTCAGCGTGGCTCTACCACCTCCTGTCCTGCCTTGATAATAAAAAAAAATCCTAAAAGTCAACCGCAACGCCACCTACCGGGTCCAATCTAAACCATTCCCAGATCCACTGGAACAGGCACACAACATTTCATCAAAATCGGTCCAACCGTTTAGGAGTTCAGTGACATACACACGTACAGATGAAATTTATATATAAAGATAGGCCGTGGGGAAACAGTTTAGGACGTCTCTTCCTCTATTTCTCAGCTGATTCTCTTTATTCTTTTCTATTATATAGCTAATGACGACCTTTAGTGTTATTAATATTAAAAAAAATTTACACAGTCAAAGTTCAACCTCGTGATAATAAATACATGCTTACCAAAAAATCATCAGGCTGTATACCGAACAGATCTCTAAAGTATCTGAACGCGATCGGAGCGTAAGTCTTGAACTTAAACTCCGAGTAGTGGTGGGCGGGCGTGTGGTTCGAGCCCTCGTGGGGGAAGTTTGTCGTTTCCACTGTCATGAAGTCCTGCATTAGCAGATCGCGTTCCGGCTTCGACGCTAAGCCACCGATCGCGTGCTGTATTCCTGTGAACATTCGAATAAGATTGTTGAACATGTTTGCCACTCTATGGCGTCGGTTGTTTTATATAATACGGTGATCATATTTGCTTATGAAATATAATGAAATGTGCCCTTTGAATTAACCGTATCTTAGTACCTATACACAGGGCAGTTGTAGGCAAACTGATCATCCAAAAGAGCCAAATATAACGATACAAAACTGAAATCTATTAAAAGAACCTGTTTTAACTGAAGCTTTACTTCAGTAGATATATTTTTATCGAAATACTAACCCCTGCTCGCAACTTTGCCTGTGTGGTGCGAGTGTTAACGAGTTGAGAGACGATGTTCAGAATACGATTTATAATAATATAGCACAGCACGTTATTAAAGGTTAATACTAGAAATTAATTTGTTAAATAATAAATTTATATATCCAAGAAAATGGAACCCATTTCGAGCAAAAAAATAGTTTACCATTTTTTTTGTAAATAATAAAAATAATTGAAGATTTCGTGGTTTTCCTTTCATTCAATTTCCCAAGTATGTTAGAGAGATTTCATCGTTGTGATTGACCCTAACGATCGATGCAATAAAATTGCGGGGTGTAATTTATAAAGATTTTAGTCGGCTCGATTCCCGGGTGAAACAAGAGAATTTTCAAAAACCTTTGCATTATGTTTTATTTCTTTTCAAAAATAAAGAAATGTTTCTTTGGAGTAAAATTTGCTATATCTATTATTTAGAGAACTTTCTCTCCAGGTGACATTAAAAACTTCTGACCCTTTCATGCTGAAACCAGTAATAACTTCAGTGTAGCCGTACCACCACCTTCACCTTAAAATTAATGTCGACCATCGCCGCGGTCGCCGTGAAGATAAACATGTAAAACAGTCCGCATTGTTATAAAGCTTCCTGGTTAGAAGGAAGGTTACAAACTATTGCAAATAACCTCAAGGTCACCGCTGCATTATTGTGATTAAAAGAGTAAAATGAAGTTGGCTTTATTTCATACCAAAACAAAGAGGATAACTGACAGACGAGCTTGGTTGAGAACATACGTATATAACGGATGCCATTATAATGTATTGGGGTAGAATGCTCTGCCGTTCCTTTGTACATCACGATAAGAATCTGTCACTGGTTAATAATACTTGGTCTAGGGAATTTGCATGTTCTTTTTTATTTGTATTTTTTTTAAACATCTTTTTAAAAGCGATTTTTGATAGGGGTAAAAGTTATGGCTTTCCGTCACTGATGGCTCCCACATCGTCGTGATGTATTGTGCTTACACCAGACTAGCAACGCTAGCGACTAGTATAGCGGCCTGTTTAAATGTAAATTTTGTAGGTGGTAGAGCCACGCCGAAGCTATTATTGGTTTCAGCACGAATTGATCGGCTCGCCCGGGGTAGTACCACCACCCACCCTCTCATAGAAAACCGGCGTAAAGTAACAGTGCTTGTATTGTTGCGTTTCGTTAGGTCAATGAGAGCGCCGGAGGCCCACCTCCCTTCTTCTCTCCTCCCTCTCTCCATTTCTCTCCAACAGGCTGGCAACGCACTTTCAACTCCCCTGGTTTTGTTAGTGTCTATGGACGGTGGTGATCACTTAGCATCAGGTGACCCACCTGTTCGTTTGTCTCCCGTGACATAACAAAAAGTAAAATTGATATTTCGTATTGAGCTTGTATAGCCTATCATATATTTGACTAATTATTAAATTGTATAAAAATGTATATAATTTTTGGTAGCAGTGCAATTAGATGTAAAAACCAGACAATGTTAATAATTTCAATTTACAAATTATGAAATTTAAATAATTCAGACTGAAATAAACTTTAAAAAAAAGAAACACAGTTATCCTATTCTTTTGAGGTTTTCACTTCTGTCGGTAGTCCTCTGACTGCTTCGACTTTTTTTCGTACAATATTACCGGCCTCAGCCGACGTACAGTGATGCTAATGTCCAAGGTACACTAACCTAACCCTATTGGGGCTGTTTATCGACTGTAGCTTGAGGAACACTTACGATACTGCCGTGCAATTTATAAACGCAGTAAAGAACATGTTAATGGTTTCGAGAATAATGCGGTATAAATTAAAATATATACATACTAGCTGACCCGTGCAACTTCGTCTGCATCGAATCGCTTATGTAATCATTTACGACAATATGTTGTCGTTGTATTTGACAATCTCGTGTACGCACACAGACGCATAGTTTGTTTAACACACATAGCCGTTGCTTGATACTGAAGTATCATTATTATTATCTGTTTATGCAAATTATAGAAAAATTCGTCATATGTCACTTTTAGGAATGGCTCATGTATTTGGTTCTACAAGTGGCATTAACAGCTATGTATGAATAATGTATGTGCGTATCTTCTGCGAGACGTTCGGTGATCCCTTCTTTCACTCTTTTATACGCTAGAAGATGGAAGGGTAGTATTATATAGTATATATATACTATATATAGTATAGTAAGAGCTTTCGCCTAAAGAAACCACCGGGATGAAATCGTAGCTCGACGATAGGGTATTTTGTAACGGCCGCCTGATCTATATCAATACAAAACTTAATTGAGAATCCTACCGCCAGCCAACCTATACTAAAAATGCAGTCAAATTTGAAATTTTATTTGTGGTTATCTGCAATTCGTTAGGCAAAGATTAGTATATATATATATATATACTACAATTGCAGATAACCATATATACTAATCTTTGCCTAACGAATTGCAGATAACCACAAATAAAATTTCAAATTTGACAGCATTTTTAGTATAGGTTGGCTGGCGGTAGGATTCTCAATTAAGTTTTGTATTGATATAGATCAGGCGGCCGTTACAAAATACCCTATCGTCGAGCTACGATTTCATCCCGGTGGTTTCTTTAGGCGAAAGCTCTTACTATACTATATATAGTATATATATACTATATAATACTACCCTTCCATCTTCTAGCGTATAAAAGAGTGAAAGAAGGGATCACCGAACGTCTCGCAGAAGATACGCACATACATTATTCATACATAGCTGTTAATGCCACTTGTAGAACCAAATACATGAGCCATTCCTAAAAGTGACATATGACGAATTTTTCTATAATTTGCATAAACAGATAATAATAATGATACTTCAGTATCAAGCAACGGCTATGTGTGTTAAACAAACTATGCGTCTGTGTGCGTACACGAGATTGTCAAATACAACGACAACATATTACATAGACGTCTAATATCACGTATCTTATATTATTATAGAATTTTATTTTATATATGATAGAGGTCTGCCATCGTAGGCGTTACTAGGACCACGCAAAACTATTAGATAGATTCTGAACAATTTCATTAGTTTTACTTCTTAGATACCTAGTCCTTATCTGAAGAAAAAGATATCTCGATATTTTCATCTATACATATAATAAGAATGTAAATCTAACGTGTATGTACATTTTCGATTTTCGGGAAAAAGAATTTATTGCAAGTGTCTAGAAAATCATTTTAAGCGCTATTTAATGCGCCCTGTATCTAAATTGTGTAGGCTCCCTATGCCTGACTAAAAACCAAGTTTAGCGCTTGGTTGGCGGGGGGAATGTTCGGGCATAAATTGGTTGGGGGTAGCCAAAATTATTATTCTTTTTGACACATTGCTTGTCAACGGACAATCGGGATGATCGGTCACTTACTCGGCGGCACTTGTTCGAAACTCGCGATTACACTCGGATTCGCTCACCATACAAGCGACACGGTGGCTCGAAATTTATATTTGTGCATTGTGTGTGTACGTGTTGGATATCTGGTGCTCTTACCAACGGCTACGGCGGCGGAGAAGACATTATATTAAGTGAGTGTTTTATCCCGGTTATAAAGAAAATCCTTTCGGCATATGTTTTTCCAGGGGTATCTACCTCCAGCCATTTTTAAATATACAGTCCACTTCCTAGGCTAAGTACCCCAATCAGTGTGGGTGTGGAGGTTGTTCCCCAATATACGTTCAGATGACTTTATTAGTCATTGTTTTGTAAATCAGGTTCCACGTGGACGAAGTCGCGTGCACAGCTAGTGTTATAAAGTTATTAGAGTTTTAGGACACTGTGATTTTATAAGCACCACAAAAGTTGTCTTTTTTTTTCGAACTGACTACGCTATTGACCATTCAAGGTCTTAACAGCTTCACCGGACTACTAAGGCGAGCGCTTAAGGCACTCAGCCGATTTTATTTTGACAACTAGCTCAATGGTTCACGGCCCACCTCGGCTTTGGCTGTTGCCTGATACATGCAATTCGCGACCTATCTGAGCTAACCTAAGCTAAGCTAACTATTCATACATATATGAGTTGTTGAAACATATATGTCTACCAAGCATACATACCTCAACAACTCTTATATATACTTCGTATCGGATAATATTCTAAACTATTTCAGTTTGATAAGGGAAAAAATAAAACCCTTCCACTTGCATGTGTAAGCGTGTATGCGTGCACGTGTGTGGAGGTGATATGTGTAATGTTGTCGCAGTGATGTAAGATTTTGTGTCACTGTATCGCGCGAGCAGCGTACTCAAGGGCTCCATGCCGAGGGAACGGACCTAGGCTTGAGCCGTTGCCGAGGGGGGCCTAGTCTGGTGTCAGATGAAGTTGTCGGTACCAGCTAGTATATAATAAAGAACCAGGTGAAGTCAAATCCGCGCGTTACCTTTAAACTGCGTTATTGCTTTGCGCCATTTTTTCATTTATTTTTTTGATTTTCATTGATAGGCACTGATATGTGCTAGAACCATGTTGTAGCTATTACTGGTTTCAGCGTGAATGGGTCAGCTCGTCCCGGGTAGTACCACGTTCTCACAGAAAACCTACGTGAAGTAACAGTGCTTGCATTGTTGCGTTTCATTCAGTCAGTGAGAGCGCCGTAGGCCCACCGCCTCTCTCCCTTTCCATTCCCCTTTCCACCCCCAAAACACAGGTTGGCAACGCATTTGCGACTCTCCTGGCGTTGCTAGTGTCTATGGACGGCAGTGATCACTTAACATCAGGTGACTCACCTGATCGTTTGCCTCCTATGATATAAAAAAACTGAGCTTTTTAGATTTCTTAAATTCTTTATGAAGCGAACTTTCCTCCGATTTGCTATACTTCCGACCATGTTTAGGACTCGTATGAGACGACATTTTTATGACTTTTTTTCAATTTTCAATTTAATAGCGATTTCTCTACATATATTTCGGCGAAATTTTTATTGCATTCAACCAGTGCTTGTAAAGCTGTTTGCAATAACACTCGTACAACGTCCTAGCTAAACGCGCTCTCATTCTACACTAATTTATACATTCTACACAACGCTAAGACTCAAGAATCATTCATAGGTAAATTAGCCCAATGATGATCATAAGCAAAACTCCGCAAGACTTACAGACACGTTCGTTACGTTACGTTCTATTCGTTGTGACATGAACCGTTATTATAGCATTATCAGTCTCATGAGTTCTCAGCTGTATTGCAACAATCTAAGGCCGCTAAAGTGTCGCGAATCTCAGCTGGGGCTATTGTCTTGAATACATCGTGTAAGCTAGCTAAACTAATCGTACATATATGAGTTGACAGGACACACACACATGTAACTGCATGTGTGTTTCACGAACAGGAACATGTAAATCAATGTGACAATTTGGCTAAACTAACAAATATCGTAAAACTATTGACAAGAAAACCTTTTTTTTTTTTTCGAACTGACTACGCTATTGACCAAGCAAGGTCTTAACAGCTTCACCGGACTACGACAAGAAAACCCTTTCACCGTATGTGTATGAAATGTGTGTATGTGTACGTATCTGGGATGATTTATGTATGCTGTCACGCTTTGCATACAGTTTCTTTATACGTTTCCGGTCCACTAGTTGATACAGTTATTTCGTTTCGAGAAACGAACATTAAACGTCTAGTGAATATGTTGCCGATAACAAATGCTTGAACAATGAAAAACATACAGTGAGTCATTATGTTGATTCCGACGGCATCTGTTAGTTTATTGATATTATTAATTAAAGCGCTATATTAATTAAAACATAATTTGACCATTAATTAATTTGTATATTATCTCTAATCGAGTATATAAAAAAAACTACCTTGGTATATATAGTTGAGATCGATACCTATATACATATAACACCGTTTCATTATAACTATGAAAATTAGTTACGGCTCATTCGTAAAATACGTCACGCTAAATTTTACCTTTTTAGACCCTCTCTCTCGCCTTCGTCAGGCTGTCACATTTTTTGCAACTTCCTCTATAAACATTTCGTTAAAAATGACATATGCCCCCGTACATGTACAAATATATACGTAAAAATGTTAAAACAAATATGAGCCGAATGACTTTCTATCGGAAAAAAAAAAAAAAAAAATTCAGGAGAATTTTTGAAGTTATACTTCTATTGGCGCGTTAGGGGAAAATGATGAGAGTAAATTTTTACGATGCTCGCGCACACCGTCCCGAACCCTAAAGTTAGCTATAGTCAACATTTTGTTTCTTTGTATTTACTGTTTGTATTTAAACTTTCAATGTATTAAATACCTTTTTTTCTATTGTTAGTTTCGTTTTTTCTACACATGTAGAATAAGGCGTAAGATAAAATTTTTGAAAGGATTTTCATCTTGTTACGCCAAAGAAGTATAACTTCTAACGCGTGTACATGAGTACACACACTTTTTTTTTTTTTTACAAAATTGATGGTCTGTGATCGTCACGTTTCTATAGATCCCTCTAACTCCCCTTGTAACATCTTGGTCACCGTAAGCGACACCCTTTTTAGCCCGGTGAAGCTGTGAAGGACCATCATGCCAATAGCGTAGTCAGTTCGAAAGAAAAAAAGCGACACCCGCTCCCACTCATAAATGCCAACGTATTTTATGAACCACTCCTCTAACTGTTTTTCATGGAGTTAGTTTTATTATATTCTAACCCTATCTAACTCGCCACTAAGTTAATAATACATCACGTCGACTTCTTTGCCGGTCAACCGATTATTTTGCAATATATAAATATTTGAATATTTACACAATAATTACAATAGATAATAACAAGAATACATACTAACAAACGCGTTGAGAGTCATGAGAATACCTAGTTCATTCTCATCACGAGTTGTAGAAATAATTAATTAATTAATATGGCATGGATTTAAAATTTTAACCCGCACAACCTTTTTGTGTGACGAATAGTCGTCGTGGTAGGTAAACATTGAGTCGGTAGCGTGTTGAAGACACCGGTTCTCGTCCGTCACAGTAGCATGTTACTTTAGAAGCGAACAAAAAATAATCATTAAATGTAAGAAAAAGATTGTTTCATTTTAGCAAAGGTCATCATCATCGCTAAAAAGTTCGTAAACCTCGCCCGCACATTTGAATACTAACAGTGCACACAAATAGGGTACCATTAACCCGACCTTGCTAATAAATAAGCCGCAAGCACAAACGCTATAAAACAAACCGCACGAACCGGGTTAGTGGAGTAACTGGCGGAAACACAGAGCTAGGAACGACTGGACGCGTCGATCATGAGTGACGACACTTTCTTATTTAGCGGATTTTACAAACCGGTCGGCTTGATGTTAACTGGTTGAAAACCATTTCAAATACAACATAAGTCCTTAGAAGGCACGTAGACTATAATTACTCTATATTAATGTACTCTCTATGTAATGTAAAAAAACAGTGACTGAACTACTAATTAAAATCATCGGATTGTATTAAGTCCCATTTACTTATCTACTTTTCTCTCGCACTTAAGTCCCGTCGTCATTAAAATGACTATATTTTTTTATAGAGTGAAACGATTTTAATGAAAATAAGACTACATGTTACTCGAAGATATGCTTTCATGGTGAGATTTTATCGTGAACGCAGTACTTTAGCAGTGATGCGTGTTCAAACAGACAGACAGATATCTCTAAAAATTATTAAAATATACTTTATTACTTATTCCAAGACACCTGCAACAATTTTTCTCACAAAAATCTAAAAAGTACAGACTCGTTAGATTTACTTTCTTATGATATGTATAGAATGGAATAAATATCGCAGTGCAGTGATTTTGACACTGTTATATAACAGGTAATATATAGCGACATAACGACATGTTACTTGTTAAAATTATTGTCACCGTATCCGAAATAACTTTCACATGCTTCAGGGTAATGTGTTATTGACTCGAGTCAGGCCTTGCAGCTCGGTTGATGAAACAATTGAACTTTTTATTAAACTCTTTGGACTTAATTTTATGTTTCATACATTAGGGTATTTAAAAGTTCATTAATTCAACTCGAACGTTCGATCGGAACTCCAGTAGTCCGGTGAAGCTGTTAAGACCTTGCATGGTCAATAGCGTAGTCAGTTCGAAATAAAAAGACTGGTTCGAGTTGAATTAATGAACTTTTAAATACCCTAATGTATGAAACATAAATTGATGAAACAATTGAACTTTTTATTAAACTCTTTGGACTTAATTTTATGTTTCATACATTAGGGTATTTAAAAGTTCATTAATTCAACTCGAACCAGTCTTTTTATTTCGAACTGACTACGCTATTGACCATGCAAGGTCTTAACAGCTTCACCGGACTACTGGAGTTCCGATCGAACCGTCGACTTGAGCGGTTGTCCGTTTTGCTGCGCGCGCTAAGTTCTATTTTAATACTCGTGATTTAGTGACGTCAGTTATTGTTTGTTTCGATCCGGCACACCTGCGCTTCACAGGTGCGCTGCACCTGCGTTCTTTTTCTTGGAACTGAGTGAGACCTTTCCTTGTATTTATTTATTGCTTTATCTATTTCTTGGTATATTTATTTATTTACTCTTTTGTTTATCTATTTATTTACGTATTTCTTTAATTCTTCAGTGATTTATTTTTAAATTTATTTTCTTTTTATTGTTTGTTTATTTAAGTAGTCTTATGTTATTTTTCCCCTGTTTCGCTCAGGTACTTATTTGCGTTGTTTTCCTATTTTGTTTAGTTTTAAACAGCTCCCTTTGATCCGGACTCGGGATAGTCCGTTAAATTCATTAAGGCGCGCCCCCCTGCCCCTCTGGCAGGGAGGTTTCACATGTCTTCCCCCGCCCCACTCCCCTCCTCAGGCCCCGGTATGGCCGCTGAACAAGAGATCAGTCTCTTAGAGACTGAGCTCATTAGCCTCCGCGGCTTCATAGCCGCTATCTGTCCTCGTCTCGTAGACGATTACGATGCGTACGCTGCAAAGCGTCGCACCGAGCTCCCTCATTCCTCGAAGCCCGCTCCCTCGATCTATGCCAAGATCGAGGCTTCCAACAACTTCCCAATCCCAGCCGATCGCGATAGCGATGACTCCGACTCCGACTCCGGCTCCGACATGGAGCAAGACCCTCCTGCTCAGCAGGATCCCCCTGCCGAGCAAGCCCCTCAGGCTGAGCAAGCCCCTGCTGCGGACGATGGCTTCACCACCGTCACGCACCGCAAACCGCGCAAGAAGCGCTCGAACTCCTCTTCCGATCCGGAGGACAAATTGCCCTCTAAAAAGATCGCAAACGTCGATGGCGCGAAAGTGCCAAAGGCGACACCAGCGCCCTCTAGACCCGACTCGCCCGTGGCTGCGGGTTCCGCAGTTTCGGGCAAGAAGCCCCGCCCACCGCCCCCCGTTACGATCCAAGACAAAGCGTCTTGGGTTGAGATTTCTAGCCTGCTGGAAACGGCAGGTATCCCTTACACCTCCGCCGTGAATACCGCTGTAGGTATTCAGGTGAAGGTAGCCACGTCCACCGCCCATCGCAACCTCACTCGTTTCCTTCGGGACAACCAGTGGGGCTATTTCACGCACTCTCTCGAAGAGGAGCGTAAACTACGGGTTGTGATCCGTAGAGTCCCCTCAGAACTCCCGACTGACGACATTTCAGACGACCTCAAGGAACAGAAGATTCCTGTTCGCGAGGTTCATCGTATGCGCTCTCCGCGCACCAGGGCTCCATATGATATGGTTCTCGTTGTCCTCGATCGCACCCCTCAGGGGAAAGCGATTTTTAATCTTACATCCCTTTGCGGCCTCTCCGGCGTCATAGTCGAGCCGCCGCGCAAAACGTCTGTGCCCTCGCAGTGTCACAACTGCCAGGTGTACGGACACTCCGCACGAAACTGTCGCCTGAAACCCAGGTGCGTTAAGTGCCTCGGCGACCACTCCACTAGGGAGTGTTCTCGCACGAAAGACGCCTCCGACCCTCCGAGCTGTGTTCTGTGCCGCGGCGTGGGCCATACCGCGAATTATCGCGGATGTCCCCGCGCCCCGCGCACAAAGCGCCCTCGATACCCCAGGCAGGCGTCGCCGTCTAAGACGGCCGCTGCCCCCGCCCGTCCTCGACCTCCGCCTCTCATGTCTCGAGAGGCCTTCCCGAACCTGCCGGGCACGTCTCGTGCACCGGCAGCGTCCGTACCCGCGACTAGTGCGCCCCCCCGCCCCTACCGGGCCCCTCAGGCCCCGTGGGCTCCTAAACCCGCGTCCCAGCACACTCCCAAACCTCCGGCGGCTAATCCTTCACAGGATGACCCCGCATACTCCTTTTCCCTATCGAGTATTGACTACGCAGGTCAACTACTCATTTTCCACGAGATCTCGGAGATCTCGGCGTACGAAGAGTGCTCTCGTAATCCGCTACTAGGTGCCGTCACGGCAATCCATAGATTTCCAGCCATCGCGGCTACACTACAACGGCTCGCGCGCGCAGCTGTTAAAAAATAAATAACTCAAATAAGATAGAGTAAATCGCGTATTTACGTCTATCTTCCCCTAAAAATAACCGTCAAACAATAATAATAATTTTTGTTATGTCTATTTTTAGACTTCGGTGCCGTCACCGTTAGTAAATTTAAATTCAATCTTATAAAATGCGTGTTGCGCCCACGCTTTTGTAATCGATCCCTATTAGCTCCCGCACACTTCGCGGTTCTCAATAATATCTCGAGCCTAGGTCGTCCCCGCGCGGAGCCCTCTTGATATTATTTTCGCGATACAGTGACTCACCTACATCACTTGAACAGACATATGAGATCATCTCTCTCACACACGTGCACATATATACACATGGTGGGAGGGTTTTGTTTTTTTTTTCCCTCATCGAACTGAATCGAATAGTTTAAGTTCGTTTCAATCCGATATACACGTATTCATTTGTGAATCATGCAATTTCGATTGTATGGTTCACAAATGTATATATGTATGAATAGCTTAGAATAGTTAGCTAGGACAGACGTGTCTTTTTCCAGGAAACAGCCCAAGCCGAGGTGTGCGTGCACCCTTGTGTATGTTCCCCAAAACCAAAATCGGCTGAGTGCCCTAAGCGCTCGGCCCTAGTAGTCCGGTGAAGCTGTAAAGACCTTGCCAGGTCAATAGCATAGTCAGTTCGAAAAAAAAAAAAAAAAAAAATTCACCGGACTACTAAGGCGAGGACTTAAGGCACTCAGCCGATTTTATTTTGACAACTAGCTCAAGTGTGCACGGCACACCTCGGCTTGGGCTGTTGCCTGATACATACAATTCGCGACATATTTTTATATGTTAAATTACATTTATACTAGAAACTATACTTAGTTACATTTGAATAGCCTAATAGTACATTTTTTCAATTTTATTTCGAAACGAAAAAATATTCGAAACGAAATTTGCGTTACAAAAGTTTTATCGTTTCGTGGATTTCAAAACTAGATTTGCCGCATCCAAATCTCACCGCATCAATGGTTTCTGATTACGTAGTCGGGGAGCTAATTTTAGCCATTGCACATTCATATTACCGGTGAGGTTAGTCTGTTATGTTTACAAAATACACATGAGGCCTGGCACTTGCTGTTTCATAATCATTCTATATTTATATACAACGTTTTGACCGTGACTTCGTAGACTCGGGGAACGGAGTTGCATTGGTGTTTTAGAAAGCTTTAAGCTCTATATAAACAAAAATCATTCGGCGAATGTATGTAAGCATATCACATCAGAACGGCTGCACATATTTATATATTTGACATAAATCTTTTCTTGTTGATTTGTAATTAATAAGACAAGACTTGTGTGTAAAAAATTGTTTAAAAAAATGTGTGTATACTTATGTACACGCGTTAGAAGTTATACTTCTTTGGCGTATCAAGATAAAAATCTTTTAATTTTTTTTTATCTTTCGCCTTATCCTACGTTTGTAGAAAAAACGACGCTAACAATAGAAAAAAAAGTATTTAATACATTGAAAGTTTTAACACAAAGAAACAAAATGTTGACTATAGCTAACTTCAGGGTGTCGGTTTTTCGTGACGGTGTGCGCGCGCATCGTAAAAATTTACTCTCATCATTTTTCCCTAACACGTCAAAAGAAGTATAACATCAAAAAGTACAGAAAAATCTTGCGACGATAATTTCGTGGTAGCTAAAAAAAATTATTAAGTTTTTTTTTTGGCCCACCCTATTAAATACGTATTATATATTTGCATAACATCGAGAAAACATAAGGATAAATAAACGCTAATTTTAGATACCTATATTAATATTTTGTTGGTGGTAGAGCCACGCTGAAGTTACTACTGGGTTCAGCATGAATGGGTCAGCTCGCCCGGGTAGTGACGTAACCGACGTGAAGTAAATAGTGCTTGCATTGTTGCGTTTCGTTTGGTCATTGAGAGCGCCGGAGGCCCACTTCCCCTCTCCCCTACCTTCCCGCCCCCCCTCCACCAACAAAGGATGGCAACGCACTTGCGACTCTCCTGGTGTCATGACCCATGACGACGCATGCATGACGCACGTGTCTTAAAAATGGAGGTACGTTACAAGTTGTATTTTGCTAAATTACTCTTCGGGAGTTGTGAAATCAGAACATCCGACATACTTGTACGACAAACTTGAGTGGTTTGGTCAATAGAGGAGAGTCGAGAGTCGTAATAATTTAAACTGTTTAAGAGTTCCTAAACATAAAACCACTGCCTTTTGCGGTAGTTTTCGATACGAGGCCACTGAATGCTGGAACTATATTTTCCCCCACCAATTCGAGATTCAATATCGCTATTTTCTTTCAGTTCAAAGTTTAAAGCTTTTCTTCTTTGTATGCAAACAACTTAACCTGTTCTCCTACACCTTTTTATTTTTCTGTATTTACCTATTATTATTCTGTATGTACTTATTATCTCATATCTTATACTAAACATTTTACTGTTATTATTTTACGTTTTGTTCTTTTCCAAACTTATATAACTTATATAACTGACTCGAGGCCCATTTGCCACACACATACAATAAGCCGGCGATTCTTACTTCTATCCTTCATTGTTATCTTTATATATAAATTTCTTCTGTGCGTGTGTATGTCACTGAACTCCTCCTAAACGGCTGGACCGATTTTCATGAAATTTCGTGTGCGTGTTCCAGTGGATCCGAGAATGGTTTAGATTCACAATGGTGGCGCTTCGGTTGACTTTTAGGATTTATTTTTATTATCAAGGCAGGACAACGTCCGCCCGGGGTGCGATGTCAGGAACCTCCACGTGGTGCACCCCGGGCAACGTCGGTCCCTCTGACCGACGGCTGATACCTGACTCGACGACCTAGGCTTGATCATTGGATTCTGCTCCCGCCTCAAGTGACGACCCCTTGCTAGTCCCTGGATCCTTGTTCTCCTCCTCACTCACTGACCTTTGCTCTTGTTCCTGGACTCCGAACCACTCCTCTCCTGATGAAAATCGCTTTGTTTTGGACTTTGATACCTTCCCCTAATGCTGACACACGATTGTTTCTGGACTTCGATACTTACCAACGATGGATAGCACAAAACTGGAAATAGAAATACCTCAGGAGGGTACTGCTCGCTCTGCGAGCAGAGAATCCCTCCCCGAGTCTCCGGACTCGGGCAGCCCTTCGTTTTCTGAGGTGGGCACAATTTTGTGTAGAGACCCTTCAACGACGACTACGGCAGACACAATGGTTTACGATTTGACTGACGACTTGGACGGTGACCTAGAAACGACGGACACGGCTTTCATAATGGACTCTTCTTCTACAACAATGGAAAGTGCAAAATCTGGAAAAATACTACCCCGGGAGGGTACCACCCGCTTCGCGAGTGGAGAATCCCTCCTCGAGTCTCCGGACTCGGGCTGCCCCACGTCTTCCGGGGGGGGCACAATTTTGCGCGACGAACCAACGACGACCAAGGCGAGAACAATGGACTTAGATATTGCAAGTACTATGGACACGGCGAATGTACCAGATGTGCGCTCAAAGTTTTTCCGCTTCACAGCGAGCAGTAAGCGTCCACTCGAGGACGCACTCACAGGCCTGGACGCGACCAGAAAAACAAGAAAGAAAGTGAGCTCGTCCATGCGAGGTACACAGCGGGAAAGAACTCATTCGGCCAACCCCGGGCGCTCCACTACGGGAAAGGCAGACGGGTCGTATGATCGTGCCCTTTCCGATCGCGCCTGTCCCTCAGAGGCAGAGGAGAGCGCTCAGGAGGTGGAGCCATGCGAGCCCCGCGATCCCGAGGAGATGGACCGTGACCGGATCAGGGAGCTGACGAAGGAGAAGGTCAACGAGATCTGGGAGGTTGCGGAGAAATCCGGACACCTCAAGGGGCGGCTGAAGAGAGCGGCACAGACCCTCCAGGACGTAGTGGAGACGCTGACGACGAGGAAGGAGTCAGAGGAGGTGACGAAACTGAGGCTCGAGACTCGTGGCCTTCGCCGCCAAGTAGAGAGCCTGAAGGCGGAGGTCTTCTCATGGCGGCGAAGTGTCAACGAGAAGAAGGCCATGCCATCTCTTCCTCCTACACCGCCGCCTCCACCTCCGCTTCCGCTCACTCCAGGGCAGCAGCCTAAGGGATGGGAGGAGGTCCTCGCGGCGGCCGTTGAAAGGCTTGGGCATTCCCTACAGACATCGTTTGGAGGGATGCTCAACGCCAGGTTGGCGGGTCTCGAGGACCGACTCCTCCCAGCAAAGGTGGTGAGACCGCAGCTTGAGGCGGACAGACGACGGGCGGCTCCTGGGCCCGCAGCTAAAAAAATTGCTGCGGCAAATACAAGGACGCCGCCGAGCGATACGCCGGTGCCTATCTCCTGCCCCGCTCCATGTCCATCCTCCCTTTCGGCTCCGCCGGAGCCGGAGGAGGATGGGTGGACGACAGTGGTGCGGCGGGGGAAGAAAAAGGCGAAGAAGGCTGCTGCAGCGACGACCACTGCAGCTCCGAAGCCGGCCGCAGGCCCCAAGTCACCTGGGACCAAATCAAAGAAGAAAAGGAGGGCGAAGAAAAAGCTCACCCCCCCTCGCTCGGCCGCAGTGCTGGTGACGCTGCAGCCGGAGGCAGAGGAGAGGGGGGTGACCTACAAGGATGCCCTCCTTAAGGCGAGGATGGAGGTGTCGCTCAGTGAGTGCGGCATCTCCGGCCTCCGGGTGCGAACGAGCGCCACGGGGGCCAAAATCCTCCAGGTCCCAGGTGCTTTGGCCCCAGAGCAGGCGGACAAGCTCGCGACAGGGGTGCGCGCAGCGTTGGAAGGCATGGCCACGGTCGTGCGGCCCACAAAGAGGGCGGATATCCGAGTCGTCGGAATTGACGACACGGTATCTCAGCAAGAGGCTGTAGAGGCCGTGGTCAAGGCGGGTGGGTGCAAGCCCACCGACATGAAAGCGGGTCCGCTTCGCACACTACCGGGGGGGCTCAGCTCCTTGTTCGTGAGCCTCCCCCTCGAAGCGGCCCGAAAGCTGGTCGAGGCAGGTCGCCTTCTAATCGGCTGGAGTGCGGCCCGAGTCCATCTGCTCGA